>JACWBX010003962.1:8168-25412 GCA_014622435.1 Polypedilum pembai
CTAGCTGTAGAAGCCATTCTAGCGGCTTATAGCAACTTACCTGGCAATTTGCGATTGAAAATTTCAAAATATTTCGTATAATTTTATTTTCTTTATTGAAATTTTCTATTTGATGAGTTTGAAAAATGTGCGCATCTCGAAAATTTAAATAAATCGTTAAATAACACTTTGAAAAAGAACTCATTTTTACATTAATTTCATTAATTTATTTTTAAAATTGAAGTTTCTTGTGTAGTTTGGCACCATTATTAATGTAGATTATTTTGAAATTCAGTAGATTATAATTTATCGTATAAAAAATGTTGAGCGCAACGTACATTTGTAAATTAAACAAACTCACTAATACATTTAAAAATTTACATACACATATGCAAAATTAATTTATGAACATTTTTTTCCAAAACAAATCACTGTGTGTTTGAAACAAATCAAACTATCAAATCAATCAATAATAATTTTGTAACAGTATTATGTTGCAATATTCATTGAAAAATTCGTTACATAGAAATTTTGATTCTATGTTGACAACTAAACTGTAACGGTAACTTAAAATTTAAAATTGAAATGAATCACTAAGCAACTAAAAAAATTATGAAATTAAACTGTATAAAAGGAATTGCAGCTTTTTTATTACAGTGAAACATTAGATTGTAAAATATAAAACTTTAATATTAATATCAAAAATTTCTAGAAGCACTGAATAAATTGTAATAAAGAAATTTTCGAATTTCAGCAGTGAGCACCAGGCTGAATCATTTCTGAACGCAGTCTATTCAGTTTTTGTGAAAAATTTTCAAGCAGCCATTAAAATTAAAAAATTAAGAATTTCATCGAGGAGTTCGAAAACTGTGCAAAAACCTATCAGAAAACATAATCTAAATGGCTTTAAAAAGAATAAATAAGGTATATAGCGTGGAAAAGTGAAAATAAATGCTATAAAGTATAAAAATGTTTTGGCCAAGAAAAAAGTCAGAGTAGTTGTAAATTTTTTCTCTTGCTTCGTCTCTACAATGGAGTGAATTTTGTGTGTGTTGGTGAATATGCGTAACTGAAAAAATCGAATTCTGGACTCTTCTGATCATAATAATCAAATTTGAAAGTTCTATGTTGTATAAAAAAGACGCTAGTGCAATTAAATGTCTATCTGGAACACGATCTCAACTCAATCTGGCACTCAAATAGCTTAATAAAGTGTAGTTTTATCACAAGGTCACAAAATATATGAAGAAATTTTTCAATCCAAAAAAACGTGGAATATATTTCTTTATTTTTCAATTAATTTGATTAAAAATGACTATATTGCGTCATTAAGAGTCCACTCTTTACATTTACCAGTCGTCTATTGACTCCGAATTCGTCACAAAGGGAAAAAATAAGTGATGAAAAAAATTGTCACCCATTTTAAGCGCATTTTCCTTTTTTCCTAACGAAAAAGAGCTGCTGTTTTAATCATTTTGACTGTCCATGTCTATCGCAATGTTATCATTTTGTCCATATCTTGTTTAATTGTGCATATTTAAAATACAATGTCATCATTACATATTAATAGATTTTTAAGAAAGTTTTAAATTAAATTAATTTATACAAAGTATTACTACTATCACTTTGATAATGAGTTTCCATCAAATACTAAGTGCAATAATTGATTCAATTATTTATTTAGACATTAAAAAAATGCGCTGGTAATCTTCGTAGGTAGCACAAGAAATTTTTACCCGTTCTATTCATTTGGAAGTGAAAAATTTTTGAGAGAAAATTTTCTCGCAACATAAAAATGGAAAGCTTCTTTTCGTCACACACACGGCACAGTCTCATAGAAGATTTACAAGAAAAACGATGAATTTGACATTAAATTTACTACTCTTAAGCACATGCTTTTGAGTTTTTTTTATTTCACAAAAATATTTAATTCATTTCTTCATAATAGACGACGCAGAAAAAATTACTTCTCGCTTTTGTACTTTCAATACGATTAAATTTAAGCAGTACAAGTACAATTTACGAAAAAAAATATCAGGAAATGATTCATAATAATTTTTTCACCTTGTGTCTCTATTTTTAGGAATTACAAGATTTGGGTAGAGATCCACCAGCGCAATGCTCAGCGGGTCCTGTTGGAGATGACCGTAAGTTGCTAATTTATTTTTCAAATAAAAAACTATCTTATCGTCATCACCTCTATACATACGCAAAAGAAACAGAAAAACATTTGAGTTGTATAAAAGTGATTTTTCTTTCGAATCTTGTGAGGTGTAACGATTTCATTTCATTATTACTTGCTAATAATCTTTCACTAATCCATTCTCTGTTATTACCACTTTCATTACAGTTTTTCATTGGCAAGCAACAATTATGGGACCTGTAAGTATAGAAGCTTTTCCAACAAATTATAAATGAGCAATTTGATTTTTGTGTGCTTGCTCTAAATGTATGCACACATAGTGTTTACCAAGAAGAAGTTGTCTTTCGTGTTTTCCACCAACTTTTATTTCATGAATACGTTTGTCATTCTATCCTGAAATTGATCAAGACATTTATATATGAATCATCATTGGTTTTGATTTTCTCATGCAAAATGATTCATTGAAGCGCGCGTTATGCAGAGCAACGTTTACAAGTAACATTTCTATTTCAAAAGAGCTATTGCGCAAAATTATTTTTTTCTCCTTTTTCAATTCATGGTAAAATATACTACTTTTATCATTTTGAAAACAACAAAATGAAGTATCCGAAAAAAATATTATGTTAGACATGGTAATGATAGAGATAAAGATTTTCTCTAAAAAGTGTGCTCTACTTTTATTATTCGCGTTCTCATTTGGGTTTATTATTACTATAAATTGTGATAAATTTTTTAAGAAGAATCGAGAATGAATTTGGTGAATGTTATCAGAATTTGAGTCAAAATTTTTAATCTTTCTCACACGTTTACTTACTAGTAATTTTACCGTTGCCTGTTTCGCATGTCATTAAAAAAGAGAGAAGATGAGTTTATACTTTTCTTGTGTTTGCGCACCGTGAAAAAGAAATTTTAAATAGAATGTCTCAAATTTAACCAAATTTTTATTGATGTCGGTCAGTTACATGCTGCTCTTTTTTGAAGGTGGAAAGAAATAAAAAAAATTGATGAAAGTTAGATTAAATATTTATACTATTTGTTTGTTTTTCTTTTAAATTACAGCCAGACAGTCCGTATCAGGGAGGCGTTTTCTTCTTAACAATACATTTCCCAACAGATTATCCATTCAAACCACCCAAAGTGGCTTTTACAACTCGCATATATCACCCAAACATCAATAGTAATGGGTCGATTTGTCTCGACATTTTAAGATCTCAATGGTCACCTGCATTAACGATTTCAAAAGGTAAGCCTACATAATCTTATTAGTAAAATTTTTTATCTCATTATTTTTATTCTCATTCTAGTGTTGTTATCAATTTGCTCTCTTCTCTGTGATCCTAATCCGGATGATCCACTGGTACCAGAAATCGCTAGAATATATAAAACTGATCGCGAAAAATATAATGAACTGGCCCGTGAGTGGACTCGAAAATATGCTATGTGATGCGTTCCAGATGAGAAATTGTACCGTCAAAATTTAATTCTTGCTGTATTATAAACAAAAACACACACACAGGCTCCACCAAAACAGCGCATCCTTTTATTTTTTCTAGGGTTCGGAATTATGCAGATAAGAAGAAGAAGTATGCGCATAATTTTCTTCTTCTTATTCATTTTTGTATGGAAAAATCAATAAGAAGAAGAAAATTATGCGCATACTTCTTCTTCTTATCTGCATAATTCCGAACCCTAATTTTTTCGTTTGTTCTATATAAATGCTTCAAAAAAAAAAAACAATTTTAATTTCAATTTTCATCTATTGTCTATCTCATCTCTCTCGTCAGTCTTATTAAGAAGGATTGTAAAGAATATTGATGATAATAACCTTTTTTTGTAAAAAAAAATCAAACAAAAAACAGTTTAATGCGAAAGTGGGAAAAGCTTCACCTCTATTTGATATATTGAAGAAGAACTAAGAGAAATAAAACTAAAATGAAAAAATGTAGCAATAATGGGGTTTTACACTAACGTTATATTGACATCGCTGCTACTCATCATCGTTGTCTTTATGAGCAGCATAAGAGGAGGTTAAATTTTTCCTACATTTTGTAAAAAGCAAATTCTATTTTTATTTTTAACAATACATATGATGATTATCTTACAAGAAGACAGTCAAAAAACGGAGGAAAAATTACGAAAAGTTAAATAGCTTTTCAGTATTCTTCATTTCTTTATTTCGCTTAAATATTAATTAGTCTTCAACAACAAGAAAAGAGTAAGCAAAAAATGAAATTGGTAATCATACATACAGAAAAACACACTTGTATCTGTCTGAATCTACAGCTGCTTCTATCTAGAAACTTTTTATCCTTCCCCTATTCTTTCTTAGTTTAAAAATGCAAATTTTCTAAATATTTAAAAAATAAATTTTGAGAAGATGAAACATAGAAATTTTTAAACTAATTAAAGCAAGTTTTAAAACAAAAAATTCAATGTAATTTTTACTTTTTATCGAAATTTGGTAAAAACTTTTTTAAAAAAAATTCTTTTTTGTTCTTATTTCGTTCTTTTAATGATTTGGGGTTGTTGCGAAGCATTGAAAATTCATATGGACCGAATGGCTGCTGAAATCACAACCCCACTTCTTATTATGTTTATTATAATAAATTTATTAAAATTAAATTAGTTTTCATGCTCTTACTACCATTAAAACAATTTATATTTTATAAATGAAGAGAAATGACTTTTTTTAAAGAAAAAATTAAAAGATTTTGATTTGTAAGAGGAATGTTGTTTTAAATTATCGTACTTCGTCAAGTTCGACTGCCTCCTTTTTTTGTACATTACACAAAGAATACAACGTATGTAAAAATTTAGTAAAAAAGTTGAATGGACTGTCTTAAATTTTTTTTAAATTTTAAAATTTAGTACATTTTCATGATTTTTAACACAGAAACTCATATTTTGCTGATCATCATCAATCAATCAATGAGAAAAAAACATTATAAAACAACAAGAATTATTCGGATGAAGAAAAGAAATAAATATGTATTGAAATAATGAAAAAAAAATTGTGTAGATAAAATTTTACTCCAAACATTGACACATGGCAGAAATAGCAGCGTGTGTGTGTCAGTTTCCCAAGTTATCTGCAATGTAAACTTTACCATATCGTCCAGACTATTACAAAATGTTTATGCGATTTATACATGTAAGAGGAATGAAAGGAAAGTTTTATTTTCTTATACTTTATGTGATTTCACAATTTCTTTTATTAAGAGTTGTATTTTACAAAACATTGATTGTATTTATGTGCTATGACGACAATAATAGCTATCTTTGAATTTCCTTTGAATAGTGCAACGAATGAATAATTCCATAAAAGTAGTATCAGATAAAACATATTGTTATGAATATTGTATAAAGTAGTAAAAGCAGAAGTTGGTCGTGTAAAAAAACAGCAACTGCTGCAGTATAATCACGTAAGAATAGTGTCATCGATATTTTCATCCTTTCCAGATGGAGCCAAGGCGAGTGCTCGATACAATACTTTTGTAGCTACTTCATTGAGTGAATCGCGTGCGCCTGACTCCAAAACATTGAGTACTTGTTGAAAGACTGCATCACCGTTTCTTAACCGCAGTATGCTTATAAGTGCAATTTCGCTATTCGATTTGACATAGCCGTTCTTTTCTTTCGTGCCATTCACTAACATTGGAATGAGGGCTTTAAGGAAATCAGACGTCATTTTCTCTTGTGACACAACTTTCGATAAATATATGCATGTTTTAGCTAAAAGTTGCTTTATCTCGTTACTAATATGATTCATTGATTTGACATATGCAGTTAGAACAGTCGGTGGAATAGGCATCGATTCATTTTGACAATATTGAATCAAATAACATGCGCCTCTCACACCATTTGAAGCGATATTGACTTTTTCATTTTGAATGCATGCAACGAGTGTTTTTGCAATTTTAGCCTCATATTTTGTAGTGACGACAATTGACGGTGATTCTTTCAGAATGACAAATAATGCTGCAGTGCGGCCATGCCTTAACGACCAGTCTTCTCCAAAGTCTTCATTAAAAATATGATTATTTAGAGCATCCTCGAGTGTATCATTTAGTAGCCATTTTGCAAGCGAACCCAGACACCCAGCCACACAAAGTCGAGTCATATCTTCTGAGTAATTGAGCATCGAAATTAAAGTAGCATAAATTTGTTTCTTTAATAGCTCTGACATTTTTTCTCCATTTGTAATTAGAACTCCTCGTAAAGCATGTAGCATTGTTTCTCTTATCAATGAATCATCAGCATTTTTGATTCCATTATGCATCTCAACAAACAATGGATCAGCCTTTGGATGAATTTTAATTAATTCCGCTATTGCGACACCTGCCTTCATTCTGGATAAATAAAAATTTAAATTTAATTATTGAATAATTTACAACATTTAAATTATTCAACTTACCTAACAGTGCGATTTGGATCATTGAGCGCTTTCAGGAAAGTAGTTTGTAATTGTGGTAAAAATTGTTTCAACATTATTCCCACTTTTGATAGTAATATGGACAATGTTTCAAGTACTGCAGCCTTGACACCTGAATTAAAGCGATCACCGAGAATACGAATAAGCGGACCCGTTATGTGAACGACAGATGGTTGAAGTGAAGTCGCAGATGTTAATGCAATTACTTCTCCCAAACCTTGTGCTGCACATTCTTTTTCTTCTGGAGCTCCATTCAAAATACCTTCACGAAATACTGGAAGAAGTGGAGCAATGCCTTTTGGCAAACAGAATCCAGGCATTTCTGCATTTTTTTCTGGTAGTGTATTTGCTGCCGATTTGACTGCATCACGAACATCAGACACGTGATTGATTTGTTGTGCAGAGTCGAGAGTTTTTGTAACTGCATTTAAAGCATCCCAAGCTCTCACTAATATTTCTTTGTCTTGTTCAGCCAACAATAGCATTAGACCATGAAGTAATTGAGCAACATGACTTGAATAATCGCCCGAGCAATTGAGACAAAAAGCACTTAGCAATGATGCTGCCGCCTTTTTCGTTTCAATTTGTTTCGATTTACTTGCTTCGAGCAATGTATCGATTATTATTCTTACACCCGCTTCTTCACTGACTGCTAATATAATCATTTGACAATATTCCATTTCTTTTATCTCATCCGGTGTGCCATGTACTGCTGCCAACGAGTCTAAAATTGATGGTAAGATTTTCGGCAAATATTTTGTTAAGCCTTCACCGGCTTGGCAAAGAATTGAAAGAGCTTTTGTATTAACTGGTGGTGCGGTGAGTTGTGGCACCAAATAGGGCAAAACAACTCGTGACTTAATAGTTATTATTTGTTTCAAACCATCTAGTGTACACTCAGCTACAAATGGATCTGGATCAGAAAGACTATCCAGCATCGATGGTAAAATTTCGTCAAGAGCTTTTGCACCAACAGCAGAGTGAAGAGAATCGAATGTTCTTGCTGCTGCTTTTCTAACATCACTCAATGGATCACTGAGAGCTCTTCTTACAGTTGAAACGAGACTATCGACAAATGTCAATACCATTTCTCGTGATGTTGATGCCATAATTTCAGATAAGCCAATACAAACACCTTGTCTCTGTTTATCGCATTCAGAATCCAGTCCTTTTTCCAATATCGGAATGATTTCAGGCAAAACACGTTCACCTAATTTTCTAACTAAATCACCGAGCGTTCTAGCCGCCACTTGTCGTTTATCATCACTAACTTTGCTTCCTAAGCAACCAAGAAGAAGTGAAAATAGTGTAGGAAGAATTTCACGTAATGTTCTTGGTGTATTTGTGACTACAACTTTCCACACGTGAAGAGCTGCTTGTCTAACCATCAATGAAACATCACTTCTTCCCATATACAATCCAGCTAGCACACGATTTCTACGTTCGATACCAAGATGACGAATGATGGCTTTATGCGATTGTTCAGTTCCAAAATTATCATCTTCAGATGCTGTTTGTGTGGACATCTTTCCACTTACGCCAGAAATTTTATATAAAAGATCACCCAACAATTGCACTGAACTATATCGGATTCTCCAATTGTCATCAAAAAGTCCCGTTTCGAGTTCAGGAAGAAGTAGTGTGATAGCAGATTCGGCATAAAGATTTACAATGCGTTGACCAGCTTTAAGTGCGGTATCACGTACATATTCATTTTCATCAGCAAGTGCTTTCAAAATTGGATTAATAATTTGACCAATGTAAACAATAAATTCTTCTTGAAAAGCTTGTGGCATGTAGATAAACATGAGAATGTAACCATCTTTTACCTAATTAATTAATTGAATAAATTAGTAAGATATATATAAAATATTTATTACTTTACTTACATGAGGAGCAATATCAGTTCTCTCAGCAGTTTTGATAATTTCAGGCATGGTTTGATGCAATTTTTCTACACCCAAACCAGCAACCACTTCTGCAAGACCTTGTGCGGCACCCGATCTAAATTTATTCAAAACAATATTTAGTTTAATGTTATAAATTTAAATTTACAGCTTACCTATCAACAGGACTAGCTTCAGACGTGAGTGTTTGCATGAGCCATGGCAAGAGATTTTCACCAACAGATGTTTCTCCCATTCCTTTAACCATCGCTCCAAGCGCTCTCGCACTCACAGTTCTAACTTCTGGTACAGGATCAAGTAAAGATGCTTTAAGACCTATAATAAAATTGATTATTAATTTTATGCTAATGAAAAGTGAGAAGTGAAAATTTACCTGGCATGATGTTATCTAAATATGGAGTGAGATCTTTTGGATCAGTTAATGAATACATATTTCCAATAATTTGTGCGGCCATTTTTCTCGTTTCTGTTGAACGATCCATAAAAGCTCGTTGTACTACAGGCATAATCAAAGCTAATGATGGTGCATCAATAAAATGGACGAATTTAGTTTTCAGTAAAGTTTGTAGACATGAGCTAGTTTTGTTTGCAGGATCTTCAAGAGCTTTTAACAAAATTGGTACAATTGCTTGAATTTCTGGATTTTTAATGACGGAGCCAATCATTTTTAGTGCGTTGCCACCCGCCTCTTGAACTTTTATGTGTGAATCTCCAAGAATTTCCATAAGTTTGGGAACAATGCTAGGTAAGCAAGATGAGAGCTGTTTAGGTGCACAATGACTCATAGCTCCAAGTAACTCAGTCGCAGCAATTTTTGTTCGCCAAGATTCATCGTCTAATGCAGTCAACAAAGATGGAAGAACCAATTTAACACCATGAGCACTTAATTTTCGCATTACTACTTTAGCTGTTTCATCTGCTGCTTCTCGAACATAAATTGAATTGTCTCCAAAGCATGTGAGCAAATGAGGCAGAACATGTACAATGTATGGCTCAAACAAACGACCCAAAGTTGAGCACAACATTTCAAATGCAAAAAGTGCACCCTCACGACATTTGTAATTCTTTTTATCCTGAATGTGGTTTGTTAATTTTGACATGATGTCAAATTGTTTCAGTGATAAAATTCCCAATCCTTTTACTAAGCCAGCAAGTCCATAAGCTGCACCACGACGTTCACCATACTTATCAGATTTTACTAATTGATTCATAAGTTTCTTCACAATCTGTGGTGCCTGATCTTTCATCGATGCAATCAAATGAGGAATACAATTAGCTACCGCTTCTTGAACTTGTTGAGATGGTGTTGATAGAGCAGCTAAAAGTCGATGTACAATCGGTTCAATTTTCTTGTCATCTTTGTCTAAATGTCTTGCAAGTGATCCCATCAAAATTACCACAGCTTGACGAATATTATCATATTCGGAATTGTTAGGAGCTTTATCAAGAAAATCTTCAAAAACGGGTAAAAGTGTTGTCACACATTCTTTCCCGTGTTGATCAACAACAGAAAGTGATGCAGCTAACATTTCTTTGTGAACGATTTCTTCTCGATCACGCAAACCTGTTGAAACCATAAATTGAATGATTTTTTCAACTGTTTCCAAGTCAAAGAATTGAGAAATTTGACTAATTGTTATAGCAACCCCTCTTCTTGGGGACCATAAATCAATTGCTGGTACAATTTCTCTATTGAATTGATCAAGTACTGGTGAAACAAGGTTGAGTTTCTCGTTGTAAATTTCCAAAAGTTTATCGAGAACAGAATCTACATTTTTCTTATCTTCGTTGAGAATAGAAACGAGAGAGCATGCAGCAGCTTTTTGAATGCAACCCTCTTCATGGACAATATCTTTGAGAATTTCTTCAAAGAAATCAGGTGGTATTTCAAAGCAATTCTTCATCCATAACATTTCAGAGAGATCTTGAATTTCGGTCGAAATATCATGTTTTGCAATCCAAACTCGTCTCAGTATCAAAAGGCCCAATTCATTGTTATCTTCGATGTTTGGAAGAACGTCGGCAATTTTATTTAATCCTCTGATGGCACAATCACGAACAATTTCTTTGCTATTTTCAAGCATATTCAACATGAACTTAATTTCTTCGCTACTAGCTTCAGCACGACCATTTGCTCCTGAAATTGCTTCTGAAACATCCAAAAATGCAGAAACGGCTTGTGATTGAATTTGGCCATCATAATTTGAAATTAAAGATGACAAAAAACGAAGCATATCAAGTGTGGGAAGATATTTTGGATGGCAATAATCACTGAAATCTCCCTCGATTGTTTTGCCTTTCATTTGTGCATGCCTTGAAATCATATCAATGCTAAAGAGCAATTCTACTTGTCCAACATATTCAGAAACAAGAGCCAAACGAAGAAACTCGAAAATAAATGCAAAAGTTGGTGCATCAAAAGTTTCATTTCTAGATTGACCATTTTCCTCATAATTGTTCTCTTGATAATTATTAAATTCATCATAGAGATCTTCATCCTGCAATGAATTAGCAAAAATGTCATTAACTAGGCCTTCAATATCAGTTTTTGTCCATTCATCTGGCAAACTACATTTTGGTTTTGACAGTCTTATCGTTGCTAGAGAAATGTTTTTTCCGACTATAGTGTTTTCTTTGAATAAATTATTTCCCAACAAGTAGTATAAATTGGCCAATGGTAGTGCAGACAATGGCGATTTTAGTCCTCTTAAGATTATTTGTAATAAAGTGGAATAATAGAGAGATAAATATTTGCTATCACCATTGAAACACGCTTCAATTTGAGATATTGATTTCTCCAGCAATTCATTCAATGATGTAAGTTTTGCTCTTATCAAACTCTCCTTTTCTAGTTGATTTTTTATGGCTTCCTTCTGTTTTGGCGTCAATTGTGGCTCCTTAGTTTTTCCCTCCTTCTGTTTCTTTGCTTCAATTTCTCTTCGCAATTGAATTTCCTCCAGTTGCTCCTTATAACTGTATGCTTTGTTTTCCCTCTTAATATGTGCTGTTTTTTCCTCTTCATTACTTGGCAACACGCTCTTGTCGTACAACTCTCCTTCTGGTGTTAAATAAGTAAAATAATCTTCATCACTGACGCCAACTGCGTTAACATCTTTCAGCATGCTTATGATGTTGTAGATAATTACTGAACCAGTAATTTCTGAATTTAATCGCAAAACAGCTGAAATAGAATTTCGATACATGCTATTGCACTTATAATTTTTAAGAAGAATATCTTGGAGTTCAACCCAATTTTCAACAAGAAATTCATCACCCTTTAGTTGATTTAACGTCAAAATTTCTTCTAACAATTCTGGATTTGATGAATAAATCGATTCATGGTTCATTGCGAGAATGGCATGATTTATGATCGATTGAATATCCTTTTCATTTGAATAGGTCGATGAGCAAATAGTAAATAATATATTTATGATTGCAACAGCTGAAATGCTATTTTCATTTTCATCGATTTCTTCCTCACTCTCTAATTTGATTTTCGATTTTTCCATCAATGCCGTAAGCTCATTAAGTATATTTTTAGCAAACAATGTGCCGTAGTTGGTGTTATTTATCAAACGCTGAATCGTATCAATAGCTTTTGATCTCACTTTATCATTATTTGATGTTGCCGCAAGCATGATACATTTAAATAGACGAATTGGTTCTCCTTTAAGTTCAGCATGAAAATTGTTTAATAATTTTTCGCTCATGATCAAAAGATTGCATAAACTTTCGCTACCAATGCTATTAATGAACTTTTCAGAGATGAAAATTTCTTTTTTCATGTCAAGAATAATATTCCAAAAAGATTGTAATGATTCTTCTTTGACGGTTGTAATTGATAATATAATGCAAGCAGCAGCAAGACCTTCACATAAAATTGGTGTTTGATTGACATTTTGCGATGCTTTCTCTACAATTTTTAACAAATCTGATTTGAAATCAGCAGCTGATGAGACGTCCGTTTGATGCAGACAATTTAAGAACCATTGAAGATAACTAATTTTTACCATCTGCGACTTGTTACTTAGTCCTTTCTTAAACCACTGGATAATTTTCGTGTCTAATTGATTAGTGAAAAAGAATGACCACAAACCAAACATTTCTAAACCATGGCATATGACCTTTTCTTGAATATCAGCATCAATGACTTTGATAAAATTATCAGCAACAAAGGTCAACATTTTCGTAAGAGCATCTGTATCAACTTTGTTATATGATAAATTTCCTGCTCCCTATAAAAGATAGAAAAAGAAATAATAATTTAAAAAATGAGAATCAACAAGTGTGCAAGTATCAAATTACTTGAAGTAAACTTATGCGATATTCAGCAACAGTAATTTTTCCTTCGGCACCATTTAGAATTGCGAAAATATTTTGGAGCATTGTTTCGATAGATTTTTGACTGCTGCATTTAAGGGCTAATTGTTTAAGTCCATTAACTGCATAAATTCGATTTGAATCTACTTTGGAATGAAGGTTTTGAATTAAAACTTTTCCAATTTCAAGTCCATTTTCATCTATGTTAAAGCGCAGTCCTTGAATTATGTATTCAACACCCTCTAAAATTGTCTCTGGATTTCTCAACATTGCACGCTGAATTGCAGGCAGCAGATTGCTTTTAACTTCATCTTCAGTTAACAGATTTAAGTAGATATTTGATACTTCATAAAGATGACAGTTGACTTTGGTCTTGATTGTAATCAGACCTTTTATGAAATGGTCCATATAAATCTTTCGATGTGTATCAATGTACGAGCAATCAGATTTTTCTTCCAAGTGATACCTCAGAAGAGCTAATAGCATGATGAAAGTGTAATGAGAAGGTTCCATTTTACTAAATTTGTCAAAATATTTTTTAACAATATCATCATCATGTTTTTGTAGCCAGTAAGATTTTAATGTCTCATAAGCCTTTTCAACGATCTTTGAGTTGTTTGTTTGCAAACTAAGAGTATAGAGAATAGATTGAAACTCAATTAGCTTGGAGACTTCTACTTTGCCAACATCAGACAAATGATTGCTGTATGTTGCAATAGACACTGTCCAATTTAGAGCAACAACTGCAGCAATTGAAGCTTTTGCAGGAGGAGCATTGACCAATTCCTTTGTACAGAGTGCTTTAAAGACTGCATTAAAGTGCTCTAACGAAAAGTCTGAATTTTTGCGGCACATAGAAATAATTAATTCATTAACCAAATCCTGAGACTTTTCATCCTTATATTTCACGAGTGTCATTGCAATAAGTTTTGTCAAACCACGAAAACCTTGTGAATTCATTCCTAAAATTTGTATTAAAAATAAATTTCAAGAGATTATTGATAATACAAGTGACAAAAAATTAAAATACAACACTACCTTCATTGGACAGCACATTTTTAATTTCTTGAAATAATCTTGGACGTTCATCGATTTCGACTGAAAACATCTTGTTCTGAAACTGCTTTAGCAGATTCGTTAGCTATAAAAAAAAGAAATAAGTTATTTCATAACGTTGAAAGAAATATTTTTCATACTTCTTCACTCAATTGTGCCATTTCAGTCGTTCTCTATTTTATTAATATTCCTCACTGTACTTGATTAATTTTGCACGTAATGTTAATAGAACTCGTTTTAAGCAATATAATCTACACAAAAGTTTGTAGATTTGACTTTACTTTATCCGATTTTGATGAATTTAATTTGACACGCGAAATTTTTTTAACCAATTCACCTATTCATGGATTTTAAAAACAAAAACAGCATAACAGTTTTAAAATACTCAAAATTTTTTTTATATTTTCTAATTTCTCCTAAATTAGACTGATTTACTGATAAATAAATGGACAGTAAGTTAATTACACTATGATTTATCAAATTTATTTATCAAAATCATTTATCTAGTAAAATTAAGGAAATTGATTTTGTATGAAATTTTTATAAAGGGGGCTACAAAGTTGAATGAAACAAAAATTTTAACAAGTGAGAGAGAAAGAGAGAAAAATTTTTATTGAAAAATTCAAGTGATAAAAAATTATTAAATAACAGTGGAAATGTCTAATAAAGAAGTATTTGCAGAAGATAAAATGAGTCAGAACATTGACCGCTGCTTCTCCGATGCATTTATTAAGTTTGGTGAGAGTGACAAGTGTTAATTTCGTTTAAAATTAATCTCATCGGAATAATTTTCTTATATTATGATTTCCAGGCGTTGGACTCTCTTTAGGTGCAGTTACGAGTCTAATTTTGTTTAAAAGAAGAATGTGGCCTATTTATTCTGGAGGATTTTTTGGACTTGGAGGTATGCAATCATTTATAATAAAAGTTATGACACTAACATTCTTCTTCTTTTCAATTATAGCTGCCTATCAAAATTGCGAAAAATCATTGAATAATTCTTAAACATTATATGTTGGACATGCTATGCATGCATCTTCTATCTTTATATAACATTTAATCTAGCAAAAAATAACAGAATAAATGTTCTTTAGTTAATAATGATGAAGTTCTCATCATTCTTTTATTGAGATCATTCTTTCATCTTCCAGTAAACATAATGTGAAATTTTGACCATTAATAGGTACATAAAATTTTTAGTGACTAGCTCAAATGCTTACATAATTTTAAACAAATATTCTAATTAGTTTGAAGTAAATTATTATAAAGAAGAAGAAAGATTATTTATTTTGTAGGAAAATCTGGCCAGTAATTAATGAAATATCGATGAGTTGAACCTTCGAAGAGCCTATCAAGCCAGTTACTCAATCCATCGAGCAAGTTTTCTTCAAGTAAAATTTTTGAATCATTGACATCATTTTGATCAGAAAAATCATCGCTGTCATCAAATCCTAAGAAAGCGCCAGTTTCTAAATCATCATATTCATAGCTCAATGTTTTTGTCATTTGCAACATGCGCTGAAATATAGTTTAAAAAATTAATAAAAATCTTGATAATAAATTCATTTATATACCCTATTTCCACGACTCGATTCAGGATGTTTAGCATGATACATGCAGAAATATTTTCGATGACCATTCAATGCTAAAACTGTTCCAATACAATTGCGAGGATTAATCTTCAAATCTCTATTATCATTATTATGCATCAGCGACAATCTCAATAATTCAGAATACCAAGGTAATCCGCGTTCTGTCAGCATTATAGAGAACATGAGTGTCTTGTTGCGACGATAAGGCCAAATTGCTTTATGAAATCCAGGTAATAATTTTGGTCGCGACTGTTGATCAGCAATGAGAACAATAGTACGGCATCCTGGTTTAAGCAAACGAACAAGTCCATTATATTTTTCAGCTCTCAGCTCGTGAATTTTCAATTCTGGTATGAATAATTTATCAGTACTTCCATTACTGCCATTCATATATTGTTTCTTAATATTTTCTTCTTCAATTTTAACCAAATACGACATTAAATAACCAATTCCCAAAATAAATAAAATTGTGCCGATAACAGAAGCAGCAGGGAACAAATGTTCATGTCCTAAGCTATCATACAAATAATCAATGCTAATGATGATTCGCTTAATAACGCGTGATGCTAGCCCTTGTGAGTGCTCATCGAATAAGTCCTATAATGAAAAGAGATTGTTTTAAAGAAGATGACCATGGAAATGTTTCTTAGTCTTCTGTGAAATCAGCGCATCATCGTGACGCGGCTCAGTGGTCTAGGGGTATGATTTTCGCTTAGGGTGCGAGAGGTCCCGGGTTCAAATCCCGGCTGAGCCCCGGTGTTTCTTTTTTATAATTTTTATATTGGGAGAAAATTGTCCTGTGATTCATGTTAAGAATATAATAATTTTTTTTATTAAACTTGAAACTTTTCTTAAAAAAAAATTTGAAAATTTTTAAGAATATTATACATTAAACTCAAATTTTTTTATTCAAAGAAAAGCTTGGTTTGAAATTGAATGTAAAAGCTAAACCGTAAAAGTTCAATAAGTAGTAGGAGCTATTTTGCTTTCATCAAACTATGTGGCTCAATGGTCTAGGGGTATGATTCTCGCTTTGGGTGCGAGAGGTCCCGGGTTCAAATCCCGGTTGAGCCCGAAGTGTGTGGTTTCCTTTTTTTTACAACTTTTATTAACTTTATTTTTACTGAGTTTTATTTTCAAGGTATGTAAATAAAATAATTTTTCGAAAATAAGAAGTTTTTAATTTCGAATAAAATGTTAAAATTTTTGGAAACACATTAAAATGTTGATTTATTTTTTCTTTTTCTTAAATTTGAAGAAATAATTTCATTTTCGAATCAAATGCTGAATTTTTTTAATTTTTTTCTTTTTATTCTATTATAGGGTTTCCGCAACGCAAGAGGGTGACAGCTTTAACGAAATAATTTTATTTTTCGTACTTTCCTAATTTTCTTAAATTCAAATCAAAATTATCAGTTTTTCAGTTATTCTTATTAATAAGCAAAAAATTTCGGTTATTTTTAAAAAGTTATGAAATTTGCACCACATTTTTGACGAATGAAAAAATGACGAATGAAAAAAATTTGATCAGATTTTCTCAACAATTCTAGCTTTTTGGCTCTTCTAATGTATTCAGAACCCTGGTAGTCCAGATCGACAAAAATAACGGTCAAATAAGGTTTTCGGAATTCCCGGTGGTACGCAACAACGCGTAAATTTTTTTTCGAAAACACAAATTTTCAATTTTGAAAATAGCAAATTTAAAGTATTTAAAAAGTAGAATAAATAAAGAAATTTAAATTTTGTATTTTCGAAGAAGGGTGTGCAACATCAAAATATTCAAGAAATCTGGTTTGAATTTTTCGAAATTCCAGG
>JACWBX010003965.1:1675-12916 GCA_014622435.1 Polypedilum pembai
AATTCTAGTTAATGAAAATAAGAGAAAAAAAATATTTTTGAGGATTTTAACGAACGTGATTATGAATAAAAAAATTTTTGTAAAGGAAATGTTTTTATAATAACCAGCATAAATATTGCAAAATGTATCAAATTTTAGCAAATATTTCATTATAATGAGTTAGCCCTTATTTTATTGCAAAATTAGTTTTTATTAAAATAACGGTCATTTTGAATTTAAATTTTTAAAAACCGTTAAATTTACTTAATTTTAAAAGTTTTTGAAAATTTCAAACAAAACTTTGAGTTTCAATAATTACTTTGTTTTTGTTATCAAGAGTTATTTTCTTTTGCTTATTAGCAGCTTTGATTGAAAGATTTCTTTGATTTAGCGTTTAATTTAATGCAAAATTATTTAATAATAAAATAACGGTCATTTTTGAATTTAAATCTTTCAAAAACCGTTAAATTTACTTAAAAAATTTCTAAAACTCTTAAAAATTCTTATTTTTCTACAAAACTATGATTCCAGCCAGCAATATGTATTTCAAAAAACAAACATTCTCATCAGTTATCACTTATTGCAGACATAACATGTCATAAAAATCGTCTCCACACTCACTTTATACGGGACATTTGTTTAGTGCTGTTTCTATAATGGAAAATAATAATAATACAAATATGAACGACAGGAAATACATAAAAAACTCTCTAAAAATTGTTTTTTTTTTTTTCATAAAACAACGTGAAGAGAATTTTTCAATAAAAATATTGTACTAGAAAAACACATTAAAAGTTGAGTTGATTTTGAACTATGAAATATGAAAAATTTGTTCAGAATAAAGCAAAATTGCACCCTCGTAAAAAAATTCTTCGTACGCAGGTTCAACAATTATCAATTTCAGAGGGGTTGTCTGTATATGGCAAACACAATGTCATTGTTGAATGATTAAAGTTTATACATAACAATCGATGCACAAAAATTTTACTCATGGTAGACTGAATTGCTGCTGCTGATGATGATCAAGTTCGTTATTGCAGCTCATTCTTTAACGTTGACGGTATTGTGAATCGAGAGAATGTAAAAAAAATCCCTAGAGGCAATTTAAAATAAAGAGAAAAAAAGAGAATTTCGACATGCATGCAAAATACGATAAAGCAGCATTGTATTACCATTCCTCTTTTCTCTCTTTTTTTCGCGCGTTCTTTGTAGGAAAATATAGAAATATTTTATTTTTTCCGTTATAAAATAATTTGAATTCTACAATTTTACAATTTTTACAATAAAAGCTTTAAAATTTTACAATTTTAAGAGCAAAATTTATACAATTCTACATTTTTCAGTCAAAAATTCTATAAATTTACAATTTTATAACTTTTTGCAAGGGGAAACAGCTCTTGAAAACGAAAACAGAGTAAAAACTGAAAATCAAAAAAATTCAAAGACAAACAAACATTTTTTTATTCTTTAGATTTTTTGGTAGAGTTTTTCACCTTTTCTACAACATTATAAATTTTACAATAAAAGATTTTAAATTTCTACAATTTTTTTTTAGAAAAAATGCTACAATTATTGGAATTTTCGTTGAAAATTTCTACAATTTTACAATTTTCCAAAAGATATGAAAAATTCTACATAAAATAAAATTCTTTAATAAAATTTCTGTAAATCTACAATATAGCTATATTGTATAACTAAAATTTTGTCGGTTAGTAATTTGTTTTTATTCGACTAAAAATCAGTTGATATTTAAGTAGTTGTGTCTAAAATACACTTTGTTTTCGAATTCTCTTGTTCAGTTTTAGTAAAGGAAATTTTTAAATTTATTTCCAATTTAAGATTTTAAAGTGAGTATAAAACCTTTCGGCCAATAGCACGAAACTTTTCTATTATTTCTTACAAAATTTGCAATAATATTTTTCCACCCTTTCACAACATTTAACTCCTGTATAGCATGCAAATTTTAATCGATTTAAGATCTATTTATAGCTCAACTTTATTTTCTGATTGATGTCTTCACGCTTTTGTCATGAAAGAGAACAGCTAATAACATGAAAGGGAAAAAAGTTGTAATGGAAGTTTCCTTTTTCGATATCATAAAAATTCGATTAAATCAAACTAAAATGTTTAAATAGGAAGAGAAAAATTTTTTTTTATTTAATTACTTTGTCATGCGTTATACAAACTGCTGCCGCTATTTTGATAAGCGAGTAAATAAAAATTTTAAGTGTCTTTTGTATGCACATAAATTTCCATTTTTTAACCAAAACTATGAGTAATGGCGCTTACATTAACATTTCTTTGCTTTGATGACACTGTGCTGGTACATATAAAGCAGGTGAAAGCTAAGATAGAAATTTCACTGCTGCAGCGACAGTTCTTTTGACTTTTTACGAGCATAAAACATAAAATTGAAAATCAGAGTTGGTCTGTAGCCAGTAGTTAAAATTTACTGTAGAAAATAGCCAAAAGTAGGCGGAGAAAAATATTTTATAACTGACATAAAGTTTTTTCGATTTCTCAAATTTATAAGCGCTAAAAAGAAAATTTTTAAGTGTTATAAAACTTTTTAAAAGTGTCATAAAACTGTTATAATTCTTATAAAATTTAATAAAAGTTAAAATTTTCTTATCAGCACTTATAAATTTGATTTTATAAGGACAAATTGAAGAAACTTTATGCCAGTTATAAAATATCTTTCTTCGTGTTGACTTTTTTTCGATTCTCAGGAATTTAGTTTTCTTGGATATTTCCAGGAATATTCTTGAAAAGAAAATAGCTAGCAAAAAGCTAAAAATTAGATTAAAGTTCGAACCTATTTAAAAATTTCTTTAATTCATTCAGATTTTATTTATTTTGATCAAATCTTAGTAAATTTCTATGAAAGTCAATAATTGTTAAAATCATCAAAGATTTTGACCAAGTCAAGTTAAATATGCTTTAGTTAATAAAGTTCAAAATTTTTATCCAAAAAGTTCAAAATTTTTATCCAAAAAGTTCAAAAATTTTTATCCAAAAAGTTCAAAATTTATTGTTGATATTTTAACAACTTTTTGATTGCAAGTCCTAGAATAAACTTTTTTTAAAATCACTGGAGTTGAGATTAGGTCATTCATGTAATATATATATAGAGAGAGAATTTTTATTTAGGTCATCCGCGGAAAATAAAGCAACGAACGGTAAAAGTAGAGAAAAAGAGAAACAAAAATTTCGTTTTTGTCCAGTCATTGGACAAATCATTTGTTGTGTCAATAGAAGAAAATACTAAAAATAAAACTTAATTTAGGAGTGGAAGAAAAAAAGGCAAAAAGCAATAATTTTAGGACAAAATATTTTTAATTTATTTGAGGTAAAAATTTTTATTTTTGCTTAATGTTCAAAAAGCACGCAAATGATAAAATTTTTGCTCATTTAAGTTCTCGACTTGATAATTTATTTCTCTATATGCTTAATATGATTCATTTTTTATGGAAATTGAATAATTTCACTGCTTCCGTTCTTCAATTCAAATCTTTTTTTATTTCATTCGTCTTCATCGTTGTAGCTTATTGTCAAGTGAATTATTTATAAGTTTTGAGCTCCCTCACACTCTTTCACTCATCAACCAATGAATAACATCATTCATTGATCTCAATTCATTCAATTTTACATTCATTTTGACACCCAAAGGGAAAAAAAAAAATTTTCTTTCAAACAAGCATAAATGGAATCAAGGTGAAGAAAATTCAACTGGATCTTCTTAGAAATGTTTTGATGTTTGTATTTCTTACTAAAACATATACTATAAGCTTACTTTGATGAGATTTCAAAACAATTTTTACTTTCAATCAATTTACTTTTGCTTATTTTTCAAACATTTAAAAGTTCAAAATTTTTTCCAAAAAGTTCAAAAATTTCTCTAAAAAGTTCAAAAATTTTTCCAAAAAGTTCAAAAATTTCTCTAAAAAGTTCAAAAATTTTTCCAAAAAGTTCAAAAATTTTTCCAAAAAGTTCAAAAATTTCTCTAAAACTTTCAAAATTTTTTCTAAAAAAGTTCAAAATTTTATTGTTGACATTTTTTTTGATCAATTTTCAATTTTCATCTGTAAAATTTTCAATTTTTTAAACAATCAAACGATAATATAATTAAAATAAAAGATTTTATGTTTTATTGCTTTTCTTTTAACAAAATTTTGAACTGTTTAGCTTATTTCTAATATTCCAAATGATTTTCATTTTTGATGAATTTTCTTTGTATACTTTTGAAGCTTTTGAAGTTCAAAATTTCTTTCTATAAAGTTCAAAATTTATTGGTGAACTTATTACAACTTTTTGATCAAAAATTGTCAATTTTTGAAGTAATCAAACGAAAATACATTTGATATTAATGATTTTATGATTTTCTGTCTTTCTTTCAATAAATCTTGAAAAAGTTTAGCTTCATTTCAATTTTCAAAACAATTTTTACGTTTAATAAATTTTCTTTGTTTACTTGTGGAAAGTTCAAAGTTTTTCATTCAAAAAAGTTTAAAATAATTTTTGACATTTTTACAATTTAAAATTTGTTTAGCATAAAATGTCAAAATTTAAAGCAACCAAATGATATTACAATTTGTTTATTTTTGAAATTTTTAAAGTTCAAAATTCTTTCTAAAAAGTTTAAAATTTTCAAAAATTTTATCCAAAAAGTTCAAAAATTTTATCCAAAAAGATCAAAATTTTTATCCAAAAAGTTCAAAATTTATTGTTGACATTTTAACAACTTTTATTGATCAAAAAGTGAAACTTAATTGTGTAAAATTGTCAACTTTTTAAGCAATAAAAAAATTTTTTATAAATGATTTTATGTTACATAAATTTTTAACTTTTGTTTCAAATAAAACAAGTGACTTTGCCTTGAATAAAACGCAACATGCAAGCATAAAAGTGAATAAGCGAGGGAGAAATTCTTTGCTTTTGTGAGTGTGAGTATGTGTGTTAAAAGAAGAAAACTCTCTTTAAATTGTAACTCATAAATATTAAATTAAATGCTTTTTTTGCTCCTCTTCATATATTGTAAAAATACACTTGCTTGCTGGAGATCAAGAATGAGAGAATGTGTGATGTTATTTAGTGTAAAAAGGGGAGAAAGAAATGAAGTAAAATTTCCATCACAGCTCATTGAATGATTATTAAATTGCTGAAACACAAAAAATTCTGATGAACTTTTTTTTCTTTATCTTTTTTAATAAATTTCAATAAATCTTAATATTCTCTGACATGACAATTTGCAAGTTGCAAATTCACATCAATTAATTGCAATTTAGAGCTGCATCATAGTCAGAGTTGTTAAATAGACGGTCTATGTGAATATTTACAAAAAAAAAAAAAATCCGCTAGATGGCGCTTCAAAACGATTTAAGCGTCATCTACAATTTTTATAGCGGAATTTTTTGTAAATATTAAGATAGACCGTCTATATAACAACTCTGATTCATAGTTGTTTATGTTATATGTCAATGAAAACAAAGTCGTTCAACTCTTTTTCATTTTAAAAAAGATTTCTTTGAGTTTGATATACATAAACAATGCTTTTTTATATCATTTAATTAACTTCTCATGCGCTACTATCTTGTTTTAATTGATTGCTATGATGACATTCGCTTTTATTTGTTTTTATTTGTGAAAGATTTCTTGAGAAATTTTTGATATTTTTATGACTCACGACATTTAGTAAAGAAATTTTAACACGTGTAAGCGAAGCTTATTGATTTTGCAACTAATTTATATTTGAATTTAGAACAGTTCAATAAAATAAATTAAAACTTTCATTGTACTAAATATTTGAATTTTTAGTACTATTTTAGAACAAATCAAATTAAATTTCATTAAAAGTGTTTAAATGTTTGCTTAAATCTTTAAATTTTAGTAAATTTATCGTGTTCTCTCTATCATAAAAGCCGGCTCTTATTATAGAACAAAATCTTTTACTTTTGAATATTTCAAAAATTTTCCTATAAAACTGAAATGTTTTTACATTTTTCAAAAAAAATTTTTATTTTTAACGTATTTTTCAAAAAAAAGCTTTTATCTTCGAAAGTTTTTATATTAGAGCAAAAATCGGAAAAAGTAAAAATTTTAAAAAAATGCGATTTGTTTTACGTCTGAATGGCTTGAAGATTTTTTAACAATTTAATTTTACAAAGTATAATGACTGAAAAGTGTAGCTTAAGTTCAAAGGGTTAAAAACTTTGGTCTAAAGTGCGCTAACGTGCTTTAAAGTGGAAGTTCTTACCTCTAGCTTAAAGTAAAATTGTTCAATTTCTATTAAACAGATAATTTTTTAAAAAATTCACTTTTCCAGCACTGATTTGAATAAATCACAAAAATTTATCAATAACAAACTAGAACAAAATAAAACAAAATCAAAAATAGTTTTTCATTCTGCTTGCTCTTTGATCTCAGTTGTGTTCTACTAATTGCAATTATAATTATCAGCTTGAAAATAATTTAACATTTCCTACTGACTCTAAATCAGAGTTGTTACATAGACGATCTATCTTAATATTTACAAAAAATTCCGCTATGAAAATTATAGATGTCGCTTCAAAACGATCTAAGCGCCATCTACAATTTTTATAGCGGAATTTTTTGTAAATATTAAGATAGATCGTCTATGTAACAACTCAGCTCTAAATTAACAATTGTGCAACTTCTTAGTACTTTTAATGACTTTATTTCTCTTTTATTGTTTATTATTTTGTACTTTCAAATGTCAACTGAGAAAAGAAATTTAATTTTTCATGAGCATATAAACATTGCCCACACAAGCATAACAACATTTTTCTTCTTAATCATAGATATTTAAAAAGAAAAGAAAATTTTTGTAAATTTAATTGAATGTTTTGCTTTGAATTAGGTAAATAAGAGAAAGAGAGAAGAAAAAGCTATTAATTTTTCAAAGCACGATATCAGTTGGGTAAATGAAAGCTACGTTAACTGAATATTTAATAAAGTAAGAAATTCTTATCATATTAAAATCTCTTTAACGCTAAACAGAGTAGGCTTTTTCTTCAATTCCTGCGAATTGAGTTTTCCGACAACGAGAACTGAAACATGAACTCCCGGAAATATCAAGTAAAAAAGTCTAAAAAAAGGATTTATGAAAACTGTTTAACTCTTTAACAATAAAATAGCTGTTTTTTGACTGAAATTAGTAAACAACATACAACTGATTTTTGCAACTGTTTTTAACGGACTTTTTTCAAACAAACTTTATTCTTGAAAATTTTCTGTTAAAGGTCTTTTAGGTAATTTAAAATATTTTTGACATTATAAAATTTACAAATTTTCTTTCTCATTCCCTTTTAAATGCAACTGCTTTAATAGACTAATTTAACGGTCATTTTAAATTTGAATTTTGATAGAAGCGCCATCTGGAGAATATTAAGAAAAGCTTTTTTCTACATTTTCACTTTTTACAATTTTCCAAGGGGTTAGAACTTTCAATTTTCGTGATTTTTCGTAGAAAAATACAGTTCAAGTTAAAAGTACAGTACAATTCGTTTTCTTTCGCTGTTTTTCGTAGATTTTCACAGAAAAAAATTATAAATTTGTAGTAAATTTGTCTCATTTTCTTAAAACTTTTGCAGTTAAATGCCAAAATTTGTGTTCTAAATTTAGTATTAAAAAGTAACATTTCGTAGAATTTCTCATTTATTTAGTAAATGTTCGAAGAAAATCATAGATTTTTGTAACAAAACGTAGCAAAACGCAGCTTTTCGTAGGATTTCGTTGAAAATCGCAGAAAAATGTAGAAAAAAGTGGGATTTTGTAGGAAAAAGTTAAATTTCTTATCCTTTGCAATTTTCTAGTTTTTGTTTACAATACAGAAATTTTTTTGACTAAATAGATGATAATTAGACAATTTGCATTAAAACAAATAAACTTAAGTGTTGAAATATAGATATAGACTGCTATTCAAAAACCCTTTTTTATATTTGTAAAAATAACGAACTTTTTGAATTTAAAAATTTACATTTGTAAAAATTTTACAACTTTTAGAATTTTTGTAAATATTTAAAAATGTTGAAATATAGATGTAAAATAGCTGTTTTTTACAGAAACTCTAATGGTAAAAATGTAATTTTCTACATAATATTGCATAACTAAAAGTAATTAATTTGCAAATTTCTCATGCTATGAAAAGAACAAAATAAAAAAGTTTTAAAATTGTCTTAATTAGTTAATTCCGTCAGTTTCAGTTTAATGTAGAATTATTGCAGAAATGACAAAAAAAAAAACTAAAAACATGTGTGCGACAGACATAAAATTTGTATCAATTGCTTAAATACAAAAATGCTTAATAAACAGTGAGGAAGCAGCATAGAGAGAAGAAAAGTGACTCAAATTAAAGATAAGAAAATAAAATGAAAAAAACTGGCAACAACGCATTGTGTGAAAGTTGAACCTTCTCTAAATCAATTCAAAAGTATGTGTGATTGAAGTATAAACTCTCGCAGCATGTATATAGTTCAAAACCTTCACTTACAGTTCACTCTTTCGAAACAAACAACTGCAACTTTTTTATTTTGAATAATGAATTGCTTGTAAACTTCTCTCATGTTAAATCCAGTGGTGAGACCTTTTATTGTGTTTTTTATGCCATAGACACTGTTCATGCCACACTTATGTGTAGAATTTAATTAAAAATTTCATTTCAATTGGTTTTTCTTTCTTTTTTTGTCTATTTGGAAAAATATTTAAGAAGTTATAAAATATTCTTCTTCATTTCTTTATTTATTCTTTATTTAAAAGTTGATTGCTTAGATTTATTGAATTTCTTTAACTTTTCAAAAAATTTCTTCGTTATTTACTAGTAAAATTTCTTTTTTCGTTAAATAGTTCAAAATTTAACGAAGAAAAACCGTTATAAAACTTTTTTAACGAAAATATTTCATTTTACTTCTTGAATAAATATTAAACAAAAACAAAAAAGTTTTCTACAGATTCACAATAATTGTAAATAATATCAAGTTTGTTTACAATTGAAATTCTTTTCTTTCGTTTAATGTTTCAAAATATAACGAAGAAAAATCCGTTATAAAAATTTATTTAACGAAAATATTTCTTTAACTTGTAATCACAACAAAAAAGGTTTTCTATAAATTTACAATAGTTGTAAATAAGGCCAAATTTGTTTACAATTGAAATTTCTTCATTTCGTTAAATATTTAAAAACTTAACGAAAAAGTCCGTTAAAGTTTATTTAACGAAAACATTCATTTTACTTCTTGAACATAAAACAATTAGTCTATTAATTCACATTAATTGAAAATAACAAGGGGTTAGAACTCTTGATAATCAAAATAGAGTAGGCATTAATAGTTGTAAATAAAACCAAATTTGTTTACAATTAAAATTTCTTCCTTTCGTTAAATATTTAAAAACTTAACGAAGAAAAACCGTTATAAAAATTTATTTAACGAAAATATTTCTTTAACTTGAATTCACATTAATTGAAAATAACAAGGGGTTAGAACTCTTGATAATCAAAATAGAGTAGGCATTGAAAAATTATCAAAAATTTTTTGCAATTTTTGATATTTTTGCAAAAAAATTTTGCATTTTTGATACTTTTTTTGAAAGAGTTCGAATCCTTTGGTAAATAATATCAAATTTGTTTACAACTAAAAATTTCTTTCTTTCGCTAAATATTTCAAAACTTAACGAAGAAAAATCCGTTACAAAAATTTATTTAACGAAAATATTCATTTTACTTCTTAAACATAAAACAATAACAAAATTGTTGTTTAAAGAAACAGGTGAAGTTGAAATTATCCGGAACAAGTTGAACAACGTTCTCCATGCTATGTTTGAGAATATTTTTTTTCGAACACTTGTCGTCATCACAATGGAAAACAATGACTCTTTAATATATCATATACATACACACAGCAGCATTCAATTAAACTTTATTTTTCATTCTCTCATGCGAATATATATCACTTCACTTGTTTGATGCGATTCAGTGATTTTTTCGGCAAATCATTTATTGTTATTATTATTTATGTCGACATCATCTGTTTTGAATAAGAGCACATAGAGGAAACGAGACAGGTATTAATATAAGCTGCTAACAACATTACGCTTTTTATTCTCAATAGATAATGCTCATTTTTAGCGCATTTTCGTATAGAAAATGCAGCTTCTAAGTTAGTTCACTTTGACTGGCTGCTTCGAGATCTCGAAAACTATAATAGCTAGAGACTTGCGCTTTTTTGTGTTCGATTTGTGCTATCGAATTATTGTGACGAAACATTATTAGAAAGCTGTCATTTATTGCATTACTCGAGAAATTGCAAATCAAAATTTTCATATTAAAAATTGTAAACAAAATTTTTTGCGTCTCTTTCAATTTGAATTTGATTTGACCGTTAATTTCAACTTAAATTTTTTAACACATTTTTGTATAGAGTTTTAGTTTTATTTATTAAAACAAATTAGTTTTGTTTAATTCGAAATCGGAAAGTAAAGCAGAATTTAATTATTTCTGATGACTTGAAATTGAAATCGATGTAAGACTTCATCCTTTATGCAAGTCGTCAACGAATACTGGAACTACAATTGTTAAAGTTTTTAGTTATGAATCATTAATGAACTTTAAATATAGATCTGGGCGTCAAAAATGCGCTAAAGTCAACTGATCTGGGCCAGTGACTTTTATCATTTTTTTTCTCATGCCATTGTTATTGTGACAAAAAACACAAAATTTCAATTGATTTTAAGTTACATCATTTGAAATTAATTGAAAAAAAATTTATGTTTTATGTCTATTGTTATGCGGTAATTTTGCTTGTCTCAAATGATTGCAATACACATGAATTTATCAATTTTAATTGAAATTGATTGTGTTTGATATTTGTTTGTACAATTGATAGGAAATTACATGAAATTTTTTTCTCTTTCTTCAATATTGACATTATTTTTTATTTAAAAATGTTTTGTGAAATTAACAAGAATTTATAAAATATTTGATTTTTAAGTTCAATTTTTGAACTTCAAACTTCAAAATATAAAATAGCAGAGGGATATAGAATTGAAAGGAAAATTTTCTAACTTTTTCTTTCAACTAGAAGGAAATGAAAGGGAAAGACACGAATTTTTCCATTAAGTGGATATTCTTCTGTTATTTTATGTTTTAAAGTTCAAATATTGAATATTAATTTTGAACTTCAAATTTAAGTATTAAATTGAAAGAATTTTCGAAAAATTTGATTTAAAAGTTCAATTTCTGAACTTCAA
>JACWBX010003965.1:24365-37052 GCA_014622435.1 Polypedilum pembai
AATTTTGGGATAAATTCTTAAATATTTTTAATTTTAATTTTAAAGTTTAAAAGTATTCACTCAATAATGGTTAAAAAAAAGTTAAAACCCTGATAATCCAGACAGTAAAAAGTGACCTTTGGAATTTCGAAAGATTTTTTGAAAATTTTTATAGTTTTGATTAAGAACTAAAACTAATCAAATTGGTAAATGTAAAAAAAAAAAAAACACTTTAGAAATAGTTTTTAAGCAAAAGAAATTTTTATGCATAATTGCACATCACGTAGAATCTCAAAAACCTTATTTGACGTTTATTTTGTTCTAATCTGGATTACAAGGGATAAAACATTCAAGGTTTATTCAGCAATTTACTTCAAAAACAAGAAATTTGAAATTTTTAGCGTGTTTTTCACAATGAAATTTTAAATTTTTCCATCAAACGCGTTCAAATTCAAATTCAAATTTGACAAAAATAACTGACAATTTTTTGAGTCAAAGCTAACTAGATTTGTATAAAAATTTCCTAATTTATAACAAAAGTAATAAAAAGAAGCTCCAGTAATTCTGAGTTTTAAAAAAATGAAATTAACCTTGCTTTGATATCAAATACTTTCTCATTCACTCATTCGTACAATGATGACAAAGCCAAAATATTTGAGGAACGAAATGTTAATTAAAATGCCCACATCAAAGCTCCGTCACCATGACAAATTTTCTTCTATACAGTTAGCTGATGACTAGCACAAACACACTCATTTTTTGATGGCATTTTAATTAGTCATGATGGCATCACTCAGTGTATCTATTGAGAGACACTTATAGAGAAATAGAGAGTGAATTTATTGATTCATTATTGAATCAGATTTCTCATGAGTTGAGCAATATTGAGATTTTTTTTAAGAAAATTCAAATCATTTGAGTGAGTAATAGTAAAATGCAGCAGAAACCGCATTATTACTTCCAGCAGAGATGTTATATAGACGGTCTATCTGAATATTTATAAAAAATTCCGCTATGAAAATTGTAGATGGCGCTTCAAAACGATCTAAGCGCCATCTACAATTTTCATAGCGGAATTTTTTCTAAATATTCAAATAGACCGTCTATATAACAACTCTGACTACACGGAGAAAATTATTTTATAACTGACATAAAGTTTTTGTTATTTATCTCTATAAAGAGAAATTTATAAACTCAAAAACAAAATTTCTTTTAATGTTATAAAACTGTTATAATTGTCATAAAAGATTTTGAAACTGTTATAAAACTGTCATAAAACTGTCATAAATTGTTATAAAACCGTTAAAATTCTTATAAAAATTTCTCTTTTTAAGGTTTATAAATTTGATTTGATAAGGAAAAACTTTTTGCCAGTTATAAAATGTTTTTCTTTTTCGTGTAATGATAGAAACATAAAGAAACTAAAAAAGCTTTTAACATGCATTTTCCATCAAAACTTTTCACTTATTTCTACTAAATTACTTTCAATGTGATTAAATCTCACTCAATCTATTGTTCTTAACACTTTTTTCACTCGCAACCATTGTGATATGAAAAAAAGATAATTCTCAATGACTAAAAGCAGATTCTTGAATATTTAAAAAAATTCATTTGAAATTATTCATGAGAAGTTCTACATTGATAAGAATGAAGAAAAATTTTAAATCATCATCATTTTGCATTCAAAAGAAATAATTTTATTTCATAATGCATGCACATAGAGAGAAAGATAAAAATCTTGACATTTAATGTGAAAAGTTTTATGTTACTTCTTCTGTCATTTGAATATGCAAGCATGTATAGATTTTTTTTTTCAACTTAACTCATATCAAATTTAATAAATTTTTATGATACAAAAGATGCTAACTAGATGAAAAATTGCAAGTGAATAAAATTATCACAAAATGTGATTGAATTTTTAAAGTGGTTAAAATTCTATAACAGTTAAGAATTTTCAATATTTGTTTCAATTTTTAGCGCATTTTCTTCAAAGAAAAAAGGCGCTATGGTCTGCACTTTGTCCGTCTGTCTGTCTCCGTAACTAGTCTTTACCAAAACGGTTTTTTGTCAAAATTTTTGCACTATTCTGTTGTGTCTGACTATGGGACCGGTGTAACGGAAGATCTCCCCCAAAGTCCATGCCGGTTCATGGTGGTGGGCCAGTGAGTGTAGGACCGTCATACACTGGGATCGAAAATTTTTTTTTACAGAAATCTTCTTAAAATGTCACAAAATGTCCTAAAAACATGTTTCAAGAGAATTTCAAAATGCTCCAATTCGTTCTTTTTTGCTCTAACAGAGAAAAACTTTTATAACTGGCATAAAGTTTTAACTTTTTTTCTGTTATGAGATCTAATTTCTTTTCAATTTTTCTCCGTGCATACTTTTTACTTTTTTTCTTGTCTTTTGGCATTAAATTTTAATTTTAAAAAAGAATTCAACCAAAACTTTGTCGTAGATTCACGAAAGTGAACAATAGCGTGAGAAAAAGAGCAATTTGGAGCAATTTGTTGATCCTAGTTGCTTCCTGTTACTCTTTTTTGCCTATTCTACTAAAACTAAAGATTTAAATTCGAAAATTTTTAAACTTTGCTTTAACGAATGAAAAACTTAAAAGAAAACTATAAAAATGCGCGAATTTTTAATTCATCTAAAATAATATAAATACCCAGAGTGTCGAGACTTTAGATTCAAAAAATTGTCGGTTACTTTTCTCAGATTTGAATTTGAGCGCGTTTTATTGCAAAAATTTAGGATTTTTATTGAAAGAAACATGCTGTAATTTCAAATTTTTAATTTTAATCTAATATTAAGGGAAACGAAAATTTGAACGAATTCAAATTAGGGAAATTTTTTTTGTAAGTTGATAATGCAACAGTTGCTTCTTCACAGATAAAAAATTTTTTTTGTAAAATTTCGAGTTTTAAGTTATTTATACTAATCTTTTTTGTCAAGAATAAAAAGAGAAAAATCACAATTGATGATTGAAATATTCATCAGCATAAAAAAGTAAAGAAATGTTGAGAAATTTGCGAAAATAAAATGTCAAAATAATATCGATTTTAACGCCCTCTATTAGTGAAATATTTTAATAATGTTTCAGAATCGCTCTTTAAAGAATGAAAAAGATAAAGGGATAACAACTTTATCAGTTTAATAAAAATTTTAATAATATGATAGTTTCATATAAAAATTTTAAATTTCAATGAAGACTCTGTTTTTGCTATCAAGAGTTGTTTTTTCTTAAAAAAGATAAAAATTTTACTCAAAAGAAATTTTTATATATCATATTTCAATATCTTTGAAAGTTTTTAACCAAACAATAAAATTTCTTATATAATGCACTTTATGTGATGATGATTATTTATAATTTAGTCAAAGAATTGAAGTTAATTGAAACAAAAGAGCATGAAAAAGAAAAATTCGAGAGTCAAAAAGTCATGTAGCATGTTGAAAGAAACATAATAAAAAAGAGAAGGTCAATGGACGTGCCTTTAGGGAGAAATTTGAAACAAAATAGAAGAAAGAAAGAAGTTGGATGATGTGTGTCTACATATATACGCCGCGTATACAAATTTTTTATTTTTTCTTTCTTGATTGATTTGATTTTAATTTCAAAACGAATTGAAGATGGAAGAAAAAGAAGAAGTGAATGAAAAGAAAGAGAAAATCAATGTTTGGGCATTATTTTATGATTATAAAGTAATAAATTGTAAAGAAATTGCACCGTTAAGCAGCAGTAAAGGGATTTTTTGTACATATATGATGTTAATCTTAAATACAAAAGAATATGAAGAAAAGAGAAAAACTCAGACAGAAAAGAAGAAAAAAAATTCTCTTTAGTACGTGCCTTAATTTCAAGATTTCTCTCTCTAACAGAGCCACTGAACTTTTAAAGATGAAAATTGTTTAGTCCTAGAAACACATAAATTTAATTTTTATTAGATTACAATAATAACGGTCATTTTATATTTAAAATTATTTTTAGTAGGCTAGGATATTTAGTCTTTGTTATTATTTCAAAGTGAAGAAAGAATTAAATTTAATTTAGAATAAAATTTTTAGGACTTTAACAATTTATCAAGCATAATGTAGAGCAATAAATAGTTGACTAGCCCACATTCACAATGGGGAATTTATTTTCCATTTATATCAGCAATAAAATGCAAATGGCGTTCTCAAATTATTCAATTTTTCCTCAATTTTCATATTTCTTTCATGTTCTCTAGCCCTCAATAAACATTAGAGTTGTGAATTTAATTTACCAGACACATTCATCGCTCATTAGCTAAACGATATTAGAGTTAAATGTATATATGTCAGTTTTGGAGCCTTAAAGCTTCAACAACAAGAAGAAAAAAAGTCAAAATACATTTATTGATTTATTTTTCGGATCTATTTGAAAAATAATTAATTTCTCTTTGAAATGAAGTTTATACTTACCTCTAAAGTTTGTTTATTTGCTATATCAATTGACTGATGAAAAAGATAAACTTTTTAGTTAGAAAATGTAAATAATTTCTATCTGAATTAATTAACAAAAATTTCTAATTATAAATATCTTCAGGTTATATCATCATTGATGAGATGAAAGTTAGTTTGGGGCCGAATGTTCAGAAACATCAGTACTACGACATACTTAAGAAATATTGGCTAATTATCATCATCGCCATTGTTACAATCATTACGGCACTGTTGATGCCACTAATTGGTCTCTGTTTCTGTTGCTGCCGATGCGCTGGAGCGTGTGGTGGTAGATCTCAACCATTTGACAAGAAACATGACACGTGTAGACGATTTTTGCTTGGCTTGATGCTGCTTGTTGTTGTATCTTCTATGATGTAAGTTTTTGACAAACTATTGTTTAATTATTTTATTTATTGTATCATTTATCTGCTTTTGACTTTGAATTATAAGTTAAAACACTTTGAAGGAATAAATTTGAGATAGTTTCTTTTAGATTAAAGCTTTTTGTTTATAAACAAATGTTGTAGAATTGTAGATGTAGAAATTTAAATTTTACATAACGGAAATTAAATACTTTATTGAAAAACGATTAAATACACTTAATGTTTGTATAATTTAGCTACTTTCATCTCTAAATTATAATTTAGAACATTTATAAGTCATCATAATTTCTGTTTTAGATGAGAATTTTACTTTTTTGTAAAGAAATGTTGTAGAATTTCAAATTTAACATAACGGAAATTAAATACATTTTTGAAAAATAATTAAAATACCTTATTTATTGAATTACTTAGCTCTTTTGTCTTTAAATTATAAGTCAAATCTTTCTAAAGTCGTCATAATTTTTTTAAATGAAAATTTTCTAGTTTGTAAACAAATATTGTAGAATTGTAGATTGTAGAAATTTAAATTTTACATAACGTAAAAATAATAAAAAAATTTTATTTAAATTCTAGCTTTGGTGTCATTGTCGCATACGTAACAAACATTACACTTCAACATGGTGTTGAAAATGTCACTTTATCAGCGAGAATTGCAGTTGATGATACAAGAACGTATCTTAAGTCGACATCATATCAAGTCAATCATCTACTTGTGACAAATTATGGTGAATTAAAAGAGCACTTATTTCATACACTTGATAAGACAGCAGATACAGTTGTTGCAAACTTGGATAAAGCATCAAATGCTGTTTCACTCGATACATTGCATGACATTGTAGAGTCATTGCCGGAAATTCAAGAGAATTTGATTGAAATGGGTAAAATAACAAAAGACATGCAACAAAAAGCTTCACAGTTGAATGATGGTAAATATATCACATTTAGTAATTAAATTCTTAAATAATTAAAATATGATTATTCACATAGCACTAAGAGGAGTGAAACATGAGCTATTAAAGGCATTGCAAAAGTGCAACACGAATGAATGCAAACAGATACAGAAGGATTACGAAATTGGACGTTTAGATGAGAGCAGTATTCATTACGATAAGGTAAGTTAAGTCATCTGTCATTTACAATTTTCTTCTCATTATAGGATACTTAAATTTCACATTATTCCTCTTCATCATCCTTTTCATGACTTATTTAGTGATGTAAAAAATTTCTTGACATTTTTATGGCTGCAAATTTACTCTTTCCTAGTATTGATGGTTACTGGTTACTTGAACACATTTTTTACCAATTTTTCTTCTTCATAATCATCCATTGTCTGAAGGGAAATGGTCACATTTCCCAACATACATTTCATCATAACTTTTTCTCGTCTTATTCATGTCTATGTCCGCATAAAACATCAAAACATATTTTTTTGCTTTCATTTATTAGACCAATAAAAAAAGAGTATAAAATGTGTTTTTTATTTAATTGCTTCAAGCCTTCATCTAAAAAATATTAAACACATGAGTACAACAGATATTGCCACTTGTTAGTTTTATTTATTCTAAACAAAGCGAAAATGCTTTGATTAATTTTTATTGATTCTCATAATGAAAATTCTTTATTTAGGTTTATTGCTTCTAATTATTACTAAATCAAGAAGAATTGATAAGCTTATAGCAATTTTCTGTCAACAATTTCAATTTCAATGAATTTGTTAACATTTCATCAATTTTAAAATTTGTCATTTTAAAAGATCATTTAAATCAAGAAAATAATTGTTATGTGGAGAAATTTAGATGGAAAAACTGAGATAGAAATTTTAGACACATTTTTTGGCTGAAAATTTTTTCAGATCATTTTTGATCTTAAAATTAAGATCAAAACAAATATTAGTTAAACATTTTTAGCTTGCAAAAAGTTCGTTAAATTTTGATTTTAAAGATCAATTTTCGATAAACTTTCTGATCAAAAATTTTTAAAGAAATTTTTTTGCTAAAAATCCTTGATTTTTAATAAGCATTAATAATTTTCAACATGAAATTAAATACTTTTCATTATTTTAAGTAATCTTTATGTTTTAAGGCCTGTAATTTTGGCCAAAGAATTTGTTGAAAATTGAACTTAAAATTCTAAATTTTAGTTCCGTTAAGATCATTACGATCTAGAGAAATTTAAGATCAAAAAATTTTGATCAATTATTTTTCGCTTACGAAAAGTTCGTTAAATTTAGAATTTTTAAGATCAATTTTTTAACGGATATCTCGTAAGGCAAAACTTTTTTTGATCTTTGATCTTAAGGTCAAAAATTGATCTTAAAAATTTTTTCAACTGAAATGTTTGAGTCAAAAAAGTTGTTTGAAATTTCCATCTTAATAACTTTACTCATTATTACAATCAATTATTAACACTAAAAGCTTTCTTTGAATTCAAAAAAGAAATTTCTAGCTTTAAACAATCAAAGCATTTTCTCAATGTTTTCGTTGATGCAACATAAACAAACATAAAAACAATTTTAATTCTTTGTTGCTATTTATTATTTTATCAATAACATAAAACTCTGTTCTTCTTCCTTTTTTTCTCTCTTTTTTCTCTCATTACACGCTGAATCTCTCTCTCTCTGTACAAAATAAATATCATAAAACATTTATCATGCAAATAAACAAACTAAAAAATATTGAAATAAAAATAAAATAGGAGTTAGACAGATATTATCCAAGGGTATGTTAAACACAAACTTTTTCACTATCATGTGTAATACTGCAACAAAAAAAAACTAAAAAAATATCTTATGCATCCTCTCTCTCATCCAATTAACTCTTTGTAATGCTTTTTTTGCCTGCTTGCTCGCTTCTTATTCTTTTGTCTTGTTTTTGCATGAAATTTTAAGTTCATTAGGTGGAAAATCTATTTTAAATGCTGGCGAGCTATAAAATTAGTAATTACTTGGTCATAAATGACTAATGGCCATTGAATACTTGACAATTTTCGTCTAAATAAATTAGTGCTGTTATTGTAGACAAATTAGTCTACTTAGACGAATATCTACATGTAGACATTTTTTAAGGTCTACTTTGGTAGATCTACACAAAGATCTACATAGACATGTAGACATAAATGTTAAAAATAACAACACTGGCCTAATTCGATGAAAAATAAATCAATTTTGAGTTTAACTTTTTTTTTCGTGATTAAATTTATTATAAAGTGAAATTTAATTGAAGTCAAGGTTGACTACAAGTCATTAAAAATAAATAATAAAAAAAAAGTTGTCAAGTTTTCAATTATTAATAAAAAGAAATTAAAAATTTGCTGACTCAAGCTTGCCTAATTTAATTCTAATTTAAATGCTTTAAAATCAGCTCTAATCTGCACACACAGAAAACTTTAATAAGCAATCAAGGAAATGAAAATATGACAAAGCTTTATAAATTGAAATTATTTGTGCTTGATTAATGAATAGTGAATGCATAAAAAAGGATAAAAAAAATTTCATATCTTGTCATTCATCGCTTATAAGCTTTATTTTCCTTTTTCATAATCTTCATTGTCTTGAAATCAATCGATTTAACAATAAATTTAATGCTTCTTCATTCACACATTTTATAGCTTCCTGATCAGACTCAAATCATCACAAATGTTCAATCTTTATTGGATGGAACACTTCAACAAACTGTTGCATCAAGTGAGAAAAAGGTACGCGACATCCGAAATGAAATTGAGAATATCATAAAATCTAATGTGCCGGAAGTTAAGATGTCGATTAACAAAGTTGGTCAGGCACTTCATGAAATCTCAAATTCAGTGACGCGTCAAGTTGATGGCATTTCTGACATTGTTGGCAACAACACGTTCCAACATTTTGACACTGCCGAACATTACATTGCTCAATATAGCATTTATCGATATTATGGAGGACTCATTGTGAGCTCTGTTCTGCTCATTGTGCTTGTGTTCACCACTTTTGGTCTTCTTTGTGGCATTTGTGGAAAAAGACCTGATGGCTATGGCGATGATTGCTGTACAAAAGGTGCTGGCTCGAGATTTCTCATGTGGTAAGTGTCAACTGCTTCTACTTTTTCTTTTCACCTGCATAACAATTTTTCTATTTATTTTTCCAGTGGTGTGGCAATTATTTTCCTTACAATCTCAGCTCTACTCATCATTTGTCTTGGTCTCTTCCTTGCTGGTCTTGTTATGCGTCGTGGAGCATGTGATCCACTTAAAGATCCACAAAATGATCAAATTTTCAACGATTACATTGACAAGTTTGTTGACATTAACAAATTTGTTTTTAAGAATCAAAAAAGTCCTTTGCAACAGCCAGAACAAGATGAAGAACGATTAATTGAACCATTGAGAATTTCACAAGTTATTGCTGACTGTCATCATAATAAATCCATCTTTGAAGTATTTCGTGTTGAAAATCGCATAAATATTAGTCAAATTGAAGATTTTCCTCGACGTTATGGCATTGATTCGAAGCTAACTGAATTAGCTGATAATGTTGTGATAAATTCACAAATTAAAATTTTGTCAGATGATGCTCGAAGAGAAATTCGTGTACTCGCTAAATCAGAGCTCAATAATTTCGAGGCATACAAATATGTCGATAATTTGACTCACAATATTACACACTTTAATCTCATTAGTTTGGCTGATCGATTGAAGGCCGCATCAGGTCGACTTTCACCAAGCAGTGAGATAAAGCCAAAGATTGATATTCAGGAACTTCATTTGAGAACATACCAGAAAAATCTTGTTGATCCTTTGGTCAATGGCACAAATCGTTTGCTATCATTGTCAAAAACTTTAGATGACAAATTGCATTTTAAACAAATGAGTTTTGAGAAGGCAATCATCAAATTGACACAAGAGATTGACGAGGCAGAGAGATTTTTGAATGAAGAGGGAAGCTCTTATGTGCAAAAAGTTTCTCATCAATTGCTCGACAACTTTAGCCGCAATATCAAAGCCTATTTGAGCCTTGTCATTAACGCAACAACAGGCGAAGTTGGACGTTGTGAGCCAATCAGTAATGTTTACAATTCTACTATTGTGGCTGTCTGCAATCGTATCGTTGATCCATTTGTAAGAATTTTTTACTTATTGCTAAAAATAACTTTTTTAACTTTAATTTTACGTAATTACAGAATGGCTTTTGGGCAGGCGTAATCTTTTGTGTTCTTTTGTTCTTCCCAACCATTGTACTTAGTGCAAAACTATCGACACTTTATCAAAAATCTGATCCCTATCCTGGACCACTTGTCGAAGCGTAAGTTTTTCTTTCTTTTTCTATCTCTCAAAATAGCAACCAAATTATAAGTTTTTATATTGTGCCAAAGCAAGAATGCATTCCAAATAAACATATTATTGCTTATTGTTGCCAATTTTCTTTTTTCTTTTCATGTGAATGTTTTCACTCTCTATATATTCTTTTTTCTGTTCATTTGATTTGTCTTGGGATAATTGGAACGCAAAACAAACAAATTATTTATGTGGCATGATTACGCAGTGAATATTTGTATGATGCATATAGTGAACGGGATAATATACCATTGGCAAAGTAAGTATTGTAGTTCAAGTTTATTTATATTTATGATTAGATTTAGCGAAAAAGTTTCTTCATGGGAATTCTCTTTTTCTCTCTTTTGCAGTGTTCCAAAGAACAAAAGACGTCGTAAAAATGATAGACGTAGTCAAGGTAGAGATCGTCGTGGAGAATATTATGAGGAAGCAAGTCCCGCTCCTTCATCAAGTCATCCACATTCTCGTGATGCTCGCTACAACGATATGGCACCAAAGTAAGTTTTTATTGACCTTATTAATAACTTTAAAGCTTTATTAACTTCTTTTGTTAATTTATTAACTTAATTTAAAGTTTTATTTCTTTTAAATTGAAGAATTTTCACGATTTTTCAACTTTTAAATATTTGCTATAAAATTTGTTTATGTAAACAAAACAAAATTTAATTAAACAATTAGAAATTTAAAAGCTTTTTCATTTGACCTATAAAATTTTCATTTTTGCTTATTTAGGAATTGGGACAATGCACCACCACGATATCAGAATGCAGTAGCACCACCTTCATCTGAATATGAAAGACCTCCGCCATACTATTATAGGTAAAGTGTCAAAATAATAAACTTTTATGACAATCAATTTTAATGCTTTGTTGCTTGCTGTTTTAGTGGTTTCGGAACTTCAGCACCAAGCGAAACAGACTAAAATACTCGATTAAGGATTTTTCTTCAATTTCTATGTATAATCTTCCTACATATACACACACACTCGTATAAATAAGTATGAATGAATGAACATGAGACGAAACATTCAGACACACAATTTAGCTTGAAAATTAAATAATGATACAGACAGATAAGTTTTTTTGTGGATAAAGATGATAATAGAACAAGAAGGCAATGAGGAAAAGAAGATAAAAACTTGTATTTTATATAGACGAATGGATAAAAAAGAAAAAAATTCACCTATTTTTGTAAGGATACAAAAGAAGAAATATAAAAAATTGTCTGTGCTACCTAGAAGTGTTTCCATTTTCTTTTTGTGAAGACAGCAAGAGAGAAAATTATATTGATAAAAATAAGAAATTATAAAAAAAATTTCCTTCTTCGGTGTTCATTATGCTGCTACAAGTAAAAACAAAATCGATTATATGTAAAATTAATTATGATATTGATCTATTAATATCCGTTTAAGAGAAGTCCATAAATTCCATTTTTCCATACTGTATGCTCATAATTACATCTAGAATTATAAATACAAACACAATTAAGATGAAGACATTCTTTGTCATGTCTCGAAAAATAAAATCCCAAAAAATGCCAATGGTTTCATAAGTTCACTTTTCTCAGTATATATACAAGATGATGAAGAAGTAAATTTTCTTTTTTCGTAGAATTAAGTTCAATTTTTATGTACAAGGCTGACTCAAAAAAGAAAGGAAGAAGAAGAGAAAAAGAAAAATCTTTCGTTCACAAATTTCAAAATGCCATTTTTTAAACTCAATCAATTTTTTTTAGACATTCAGGTGTTTTTATTAGTTGTTTTCCACTAGTCAATCAATAAATTTCTTCTGTTTTTTTGCCTTTTTGTAATTTTACAAGAAATAATAGAATATTTCAAACAAGCAATTGAATACTGAGACAAATTGTTTGTTTACAAACAAATGAAAGAAAACATCTTAAGAAATTGCTTAAATTTTACTTAAAATCTGCTTATAATTGGTATATCCTTGAATATTAATGAATAATAATGCTTCGTCAAAGCTTAAGTATCATTTTCATGTCTAAATTCATGTAAAATTAAGGATTTTAAAATTTTTGTTTTAATGTTAATGTGACAAAATGTTGCGAAACAAATGAATATTTCAATTTTGAATTTTTAAAAGCCGTTACTAAAATTTCTTTTAAAACTGATTTATGTTATGAATTTCAAACTATTTACATTTCTTATTTAATTGTGAAAAAATATATTAAAATATAAAGAAGATTTAATGATTTCTTAAATTTTTATGTTCAAAAAAGCAATTTTAGGGAAACTTTCAAAGAATTTTTTGTCAAAAAAGACAACCCCTAGATTTGAATTTTAACGGCTAAATAGTTTATTGAAGAAAGCATGAGAACCAGAGTTGTAAAAGTAGAATTTACTTTGTAGCTTTTATTAAAACTGGCTACGGACCAGTAATTTAACAACTCTGTTGAGAACTCTTTTGATTTTTATTGATATCAAATTTTCTTCAATCAGCTTCTATAGATGAAATGTTAGTGCATGTGCACTTCTTTAGTAATAAAGATTAAAAATCAGCTTTTGATTGTTAAAAATTATCCCTAGAATTCGAGA
>JACWBX010003965.1:37682-50072 GCA_014622435.1 Polypedilum pembai
CTAAATAGTTTATTGAAGAAAGCATGAGAACCAGAGTTGTAAAAGTAGAATTTACTTTGTAGCTTTTATTAAAACTGGCTACGGACCAGTAGTTCAACAAATCTGTTGAGAACTCTTTTGATTTTTGTTGATATCAAATTTTCTTTAATCAGCTTCTATAGACTGAAATGTTAGTGCATGTGCACTTCTTTAGTAATAAAGATTAAAAATCAGCTTTTGATTGTTAAAAATTATCCCTAGAATTCGAGAATCTAACAAAAACCCGAATAACAAAAATTAGTAAAGTTTTCAATTTTCTTGCTTTTAACGTAACGAATTTTTGGTTATTCGGGAAATAATCATAGTAAACAAACATAAAGAGTTCTCAGGCCTTGATATTGAATTGTTCTATTATTTCTTGTAATTCTTGACAATTTTAAAAATTCCTTAAATACTGCCCTTTTTACAACATAATTTTCCTTTTCTTATGTCAGTAAACTTCGTGATGAAATGCATAATCTCTTCTAGTTTAAATTTAAATAAAGAGAAAAAAGATTATATAGTTAGCAAATTAATTTAAATTTCTTTTCAAAGACAGACATAAAAAAGTAAACTCAAAGCAAATCTGTTAGAATTAATCTTCATCATTCTTATGTGATTTTATTTTTATGATTTTTTTTTAAATTTTTCGCGTAAATGGACGTTCATGTAGAGAAAAGAAAGAATAAGAATATATTTGAATTGTAATTAAAAATGAGAAGAACTAAAAAAGTTTAAATTAACTCGCTTTAAATTTTTCTCATTGTCGCCTCTTATTTTAGTGGATAAGTTTACTTTTTTATAAATAATAAAATCTTCTCATTTATAAGCCATTTTACGAGTAAATTTATCAACAACAAAATGCAAATTATGGCTCAATTAGAATGAAGAAAAATGTTTTAAACATTTTATCAGAGTCCAAAATCGTTTCACAATTAACTAAAAATCAACTAAATTGATTGAATTTAAACTGATTTTAGTTGAATTTTAGCTAATTGAAACGATTTTGGATTTTGCATTTTAAAAAACTTTATACAAGAAAACATTTATTGTCTCAATTTTTGAAATCAGAAATATAACCAAATCAATCTGTATAATAAAATAACTTTTTCTCAAGAGGGACGCATTCACGTGATGACAAAGCCTACTGAGTGACAATAAAAGAAAACACCAAAATGTAAACAAAGAAAATTCTTAATTTTAAATTTTTCTTCTTAAATGCGAACAGAAATTCGATAAAGTTGTTAAATTCTCAAGACAGTTTGCTGTAGCAGTCTAAAAAAGGTTACAAAATAACTTAATATTGAATTTTAGAAAATTTTGAAATTTGTTGTTTTCTTTTATTGTCACTCAGTAAGCTTTGCACGTTCATGTGTTCTCCTTGATTTTTCCTTTTAATTCTTCATCGAAATCAGAAATGTGAAAGATTTCTATTTAGAGCTGATAAAAAATTATATATATAAAATTTTTTCGAAAATTAGATGTAACAAAAATAAGAAAGAAAGAGAGAACAAGGAGCGAATATAAATAATTGAATAGAAAATCATTTCAATTTATTTAATGATAAATCATAAAAGACTCTATGATAAAAAGAAGAAATAAAGTCTGCAAAAAAAAACTAAAATTCTTTGTGTTTAAAATATTTATTGAGATTTCTTCCTCATTGATGATGATATTTGATATCTGTGATTGCGCGCGTCTCATTATGAATAAAATTGTCTTTAAGTACATTTTTTCTCCTAGTTAATTCTAGAATTTTGTGAGTTTAACTCATGTCGTGATCCTTTTTGCTCTGCTTCATTGATAACTTTTTTCAATCTTTTTTCAAATAAATCAGAAACACCAAAAACAATTATAAGTGCAACAACAAGTCCTTGAGTGCTTCCTGCTAAACAATCAGACCCTAAAATAATTAATATTTTAATCTCATAGGTACTTTTTTTATGATTTTAGATGCTTACAATGATGTTTATAGTTGCTGACTCTAGATAATGCTGTATACCAAGCCATTGAAATAAATGCGAACTGAAGAAAATGTTTTAATAAGTGTGATCCCTTCCATTGCATTCGACATTGAAGATAAAGAGCAGCAAAGACCATTGTGTACATACTAAAAGAACTGTGACCACTCATGAAACTCAACCGCATCTCTTTTAATTTCCTCTTTGAAGCATTTTCATTACTACATGTGAAATCAATGATGTATTTGTAGAAATTCCTTGGATCTGTACAGTTGGTACCATCGGGCATTACAGGTTGACATACACTTAAGAAATGAGGACGTAATCGACCTAAAATGAGGAAATTGACAAATTATTTTAAGAAGTTCAAATTATTTGATCTTGAAAAATTGTTAATTCATTAAATTAGCTTAATGACAACTTACCGATTGTATATTTTGCAATATCAGTTGTTAGCTGACTACATGCAGCTCCAAAGAGAAGAATTCCGATAAATTTATAAACATTTTGAACCCAAATTGGAATTGTTCGACCAAAAAGTTTTAATTCTCGTTCATTTTCCATGTTGAATCTCCATCGTAAATATTCAACTACAATAATCTAAAATAAATGCAATAAATGAATGTCAATGATAAATAAGTGAATATGTAACTTACACAGATTATAGGAATTCCAAATCCAACTGTATAAAGCAGTTCATGGGTCACTGTTGAATCTTTAAATGGATACATGAGAGATTCATCATTACAGTTGAAGCCTCGTTCATAAGGAACTCCAAAGAGGAAGAAGCTTAGAATTGGTAAACCAACTACAAGTGTGAAATTATTAAAAAAATCGTTTTTAATGGAATAAATGTTATGCTTCACTTACCACAGCCTAAAAGAACAATATCAATTGCAATTTTTGTTAATACTCGTTTAGTTTCAGCATCCATTGTGTATTTATTTGAATTTCCAATTGTTAATTCAGTTTGATTGTTTAATGGACTGCTTTCAGTAACTTCTCCTTGTGATTCTAATGGTCGAATGCTTCTGTTTGACATCTATAAAAAGAGAATTTGATTAAATGTTTTTTTCGAGTATAAAAATCATGTATTGTGATATTTTATCTTAAACAAGCTGATAAGATAAGCATTGTAGAGTGAAAGGGAAGTGAATGAGATGATTAATACGAGTTTTTTGTGCGAATAAAGTTGTAAATTTTTATTTGATGACTCAAACTTATTAAATTTATTTTACCGCTATTCTTCAATCAATAATGATTCATTGAAATGTCAAATGAAGAAATTGATACTTTCATCTTCTTACTTACAGTCATAACACCATTTTTAAAGAATATTCGCATAATTAATTAAAATTTAGTAAAACGTAAACAGACAATAAATAGAATTTAAATTCAACAATAACGGTCATTTATATATTTGAATTTCTCTGTATTAAATTCTTTTGATTTTTGTTGATGTCAAATTTTCTTAAATTAGCTTATTTAGGCTGTAATTTTAGTTGATTTTCACTTATTTAGTCATAAAAATTAAGAATCAGCTTCTAATTGTAAAGTTTTATTCTTAAAAATAGAGATTTTAACAAAAATCGAAAATGTAAACAAAAATAATCATAGTAAACATAAAAGAGTTCTCAAGCTCTTATTTATAACTTATTGTGAATAAATCAAATTAAAAATTAACAAGAACAAATAAAAGTCGCGCTTTGGACTGTCGTTCATATTCAACAACTCTGTTTTAAATTAATTGTTGATAAGTTTTGCGCTATTGCATTCTCATCAAATTACATGCTTTTGTTTATTTTGTGATTTTAGTTTTGTTCTTTTCAATGACAAAAACACTAAAAATGGGTGCGACAAACGTGACATTAATCAGTTACAACACTTTTTCATCATTTATTATGTTTACTTTGATTCCTCGCGGATTTTCTTATCGTTGACCTAAAAATAATGTACTGAATGAACTAAAAAGTTCATGAATTTGAATCATCAAAATAAAAATATTTCATTCAAGCTCGTCACATTCATTGAGTGAAAAGAAAAGAAATTTTTATGAAAATTCAAGATTTCACTTTCTATATTCAGTAAGTGTCTCATACATGCATAAAAATTATAAAATCTCAATCTACGTTTGATTTGTTGTTTCAACAAAAAACAACTTAAAGGTGAATTTTCCTTAACAAACATGCATGTGTACCAGTATGAGTCATTTTTATATCATGACGTAATTTCTATTTTAGATGTGTAAAAATCTTCGAAAAGTCTTGAGTGTTTTCGAGTCTTTTCATTTGATAGAAACAAAAGTAACAAAATGTTCAAGGTCACTGACTTTTTGGGATAAAATTTTGTGAAATTGAGAGTGAATTTAGGAAATTAAAGTTGATTATTAGTTACACGTACATAAAATAAATTGCAAGCAAGAGAAATGTTGAGATTTCTAGTTAATTAAACTTTTAAAAAAAGTAAAATTCATGCAAAAAATTGATCTAATCACTTTTATTGTTTTCTTCCTATATTTTTAACTTTTCACTAAAATGTTTGAACTTTTTCGAGTATATTTGACAAGTTTTAGCCAATTTAAAATAGATAATTTAAGATTTAAGTAAAATTAGGCACTTTTTAAAGCTAAAATGACAACTGCTGCGTCGTCTTTGAATGCTGCCTAATGACTGAATGTCAAAACGATTTTTTTAAAACGCTGAAACATTGCAAAAGAGCATTCAACATTGAAAAGGGTAAATTATCTAATTTTGGACGTTTTTGATGAAGCAACAATAGAAAATTCTTAAAGTCTCTTTTTCTATATGATTTGTATACTTAAAAAATGTGAATTCTATGACAAAATGGTTAAAGTTATGTAGGATGATGAAAATAAAATTTTTAAACGTGAAGCTTTTAACGAAAATTTCAAAAGTCAGCATCAACTAAATAAATATGAAATTTGCAATAAAAATTTGCTTCAAAAGTTAATTTGAACTGACAGTGAAAAGCTAAACTAAAAAGCATAAAAATTTTTACGAAAATTCTCACGTATTTAAATATTTGATATGAAGTATTCAACTGTTTCAACAAAAAATTTTCTTCAAATTCATTCAAAAGTTCATGAAGTTGCTGTGTACAAAAACTTAAATGCTATTGAATATGTAAATAAAATATTCAACATTAAAACATTAAACATCAAAACATTGCAATTAATGTGTGAAAAAATTGTTTAATTATTTTTCATGAAAACTCTTATTAAATGATATGCAAGTGATGAATCATTAAGTAATAAAAAAATTATAAAAATTCTCACACTTCTTTCCACCTAACACTCTCATGACACTCTTTTATGATTGTATTTATCAATTATTTAAATTAACAACTTTAATCAAGCATATTTATACACACAACTCTCTTTTCATCGCAATCTGTCAGTTTTTATCGAGCTCTTGAAGAGTCAACACATCTTTTAAAAGACAAAAGCAGTAATTATGGAGAAAATGATGGTAAGTTTATAATAGTTTTTTGGTGACATATTGGCGTTAAAATAACAATAGCAATCATTGATTAATATCAAAGATCTCTTATTGATAATAAAACGACGCAATTCGAAAAAGTGTGCAAATTCTTTAGATTTGCCTAATTTAATATTTATTAAGAGAAGTGTTTAGGCGTATTGTTCACTTTTGAATGCGAAAAAAATACTTTTTCGGCAACTATAGAATATTATTTCATACTTTAATTGAAAATTTGACTTAACCTGTAATATTAATTGTTAGAATTTAAAAATAACCGTCATTTAATATTTGAATTTCTCTGTATTATGTTGCGGTTTCTTTTGTTTAGTTTGGTTGAAACTTTTATTGTGAATAATTGAAATTGAAAATTTATCCATTTTTGACGAAAATTCTTGCGAATTATTAATGAAAAGAGAATATTAATTGATTATTAACCTCTCAACTATCTGTTTACCGGCTTAAAATTTAATTTCATCTATGCTTCAAACTTAAAAGTTTCATTTGTATTTCTTAATAAAACAGTGCAATATAAAAATAATAAGATTTACCATAAGAATTTAATATTTGCGATGTGATCTCATATTGAGTGAATCTCCACTTATCATGATAATGTTATAAAATAATTTACTTCAAATTCCAAATGACTAATCATTCACATTAAAACAAAGTTTACTTTGTTGTATCTTTTATTGTGACAAAATGTAGATTCAAATTTCATTTTAAGAAAAATTTATTTATTCTCATTTCAAAGAAAGTAACAAAATTTAAGCATAAATCATAACAGAGTCTCAAGGTTATTTATTGTGTTTATTAGATGAGCAGAAAAAGAAACTCTGTTATGTCTTATTCCGAGGGGGAATCAAATTTTCATTTCTTGATTTCCGGTTAAGTACTCTTTCACTAAGCTATCGGCGGATATCTTAAAACTATTGGCAGAATGCCCAGGTAAACCTTTCAACTGCTCAAATTTTCGTTTCTGACAGAAATTACTTTGTATTTCCAACAATGTTTATAAATTGCTAAAAATTTCAAATTTACTTCTACGAAAATGTTTGCTTTTAAAGACCCAACAAATCGAGCGATAAAATTAAATTAATATCAATTGACTTCTTGCAAATAGTTCAATAATCATTATAACATTTATTCTAATCAAATTTTAACGTTTTCAGTATCAAACAAGATCAAACCAGAATTCATTTCGGCAGAGACAAGTTTATCAAAAGATTACAACAAGAACAATTATTCCAGATGAAACAATGCTCAATAATCTCATGACATATGAAATTGCATTAAGAAATGGCAAAAATGTTGATTTATACCTTGAAAAGTTGAGTTCAGAATTGAATGCATTAGAAACAATTGAACCGCTTTTACGAACGGAAATCATTGATAAATTATTCGCACATTTTGGCAATGCAAGTGTGGAGGGAAAACAAAGTATTTTAAAAGCAATATCAGCTGTTGTTAAAACAAATTACAAAAACATCATTGCTACAAAATACATTGAAAATGTAATGAAAATTTTGGAATCATTTAGTGATGTTGAAAATTTGAAAATTGTTTTGGAAATTATTAAAGAAATGGTCGAAATTGATGAAGGAGTTTCAGAAAATCTTCTTAAACGTGGAGCTATTGACATCATACTAAAAGCAGCAGAATCTGATAATGAAGAAATTTTACATCGCGACTCTTTGGTCATTCTTTTTGTTGTAATTTTTGGAGGAAAAAATTCTGTAAATGTTTTAATGAAAAATAACATAAACAAGCGTATGGTAAAGTTCTTGCATATTTATGTGAACAAAAAAATAAATTATTTCGCTTATTTTGCTTTAATTTATTTGAAAACAATTCATAAGACAAATAATGAATTTTTCGAGAGTGGATTGATGGACAATGTCATTTATTTTATAATTGAAAATGAAATTTATCTTCATGAAAAAGCAGCAATTGAGTGTAATGATAAGAAGAAACTTATGCAAAAACTTCTACCTCTGTTGACATCAAAAAGTAGAATTGCTCAAACAATTGGCACTTTTCATGTTTGTACTGAGATCACAACAAGCATGACAGCACAAAAATTATTCAATGATGCAAATTTGATCAAAGCTTTGAAGCGTATTGCTGTTTATTCTAATGAATTTTCATCAACTCTCGCTACTAATGCTTTAATTGTTTTAACAAATACTAATGATGCAAGAATCAAACGATTTCAACCAAAACCAATTGCAGAATGGACTTGTGAAGATATTCAAAGATGGTTGAAGATTTTTGGATTTGACAATTATGCTATCTTTTTCAATGAAGTCAATGGTGAAATATTTTCAAAATTAAAGGAAAAAGAGTTGAAAAATTCTTACTTCATGATCAACAGTAATGACAGAAAATCATTTTTGGAAGAGCGATCATTTGTTTGTGATGACATAAAACAAAGAATGAATGAAATTAATCGAAAAGAAGAAATTCCATTAGCAATTGAAAATGGAAGTCGTAAAACAGCAACAACTGAAGAAATTTCAACTGTAATTCAAGCACCATTTCGACCAGTGCCAAAAAGCATTGATGTTTTTATCAGTTATCGAAGACGAGGCGGTTCAGATTTGGCGAGTTTAATTTCATATCATTTGCGTGCAAAAAATTACAAAGTTTTTTTGGATGTCAAAAGTCTTGGTTCTGGAAAATTTGCTGATGAGCTCAAATCAAGCATTCAAAAGTCAGCAAATTTTTTGATTTTATTAACTACAGATGCTCTCGAACGATGTACTGAAGAAAGTAAGTCAATTAAAAGCTCATTAAATTGCTCTCACTTTCATTTTTGATTGTTTTATCATTAGATGATTGGATTCGAATAGAAATTGAAATGGCGATGAAAAGTCAATGCAATATTATTCCAATCACAAGAGATTTTGATAATAGTGTGTTTGAAAGCAACACTTCATTGCCTGATGCTATCAAAAATCTTAAAGAATTCAATCAAATCAGTTGGCATCATGATGCTCAGGTGAGATAATAAATTTAAATTTTAGTTTTAAATTTTTAAGGCGAGAATCAAGGGAAAAGAAATTCCGTAAAACGTTGCAAAAAATTACATAATGCGATGTTAATCCAAAGTTCTTTTGTCTTGGCGAAAACACTCCGAAATCAATTGACTATTAATCGCATTAAATTGCAAACTTTTTAGAAAGCAGTCAGAAACTTCTGATTTTTGCTAGATGAATTCTACTAAAGCGTTATTTATGCAATCACTTAAAGTTTTTGAATTTATTTACTTCTAAAATGTCTCATTTTGCAATTTATATTTGAATTGTTGAAGAAAATTTAATGAAAATTTTTAAATATTTTGTTTACATTTGGGAAAAATAAAATTTTTTTTTTTTTTAAATTCATTAAAAACTCTTAAAATCTATCATAAAACAGCAAGAGTTAGCAAGAAAAAGAAACAAGTATGAATACAGATACAAATAGAAACAAAGAAAAATTTACTTATTTTTGAGTTTTTAAAGAAATTTCAATTTTCTTAGAAATCGCAAATAATCGCCAATTCATCTTTTAATAGGCTTTAATAAAATTTTTCGATTAATTGTAAATAATTAGAATAAGAACAAAATTCATAATTTTTGGTAAATTTCAAAATTCCTTGTTTTAACCTTTTTGCAAAATTTATTAATATTTCCTTTCAAAAATTCTTATTTTTAACGTATTTTTCAAAAAAGCTTTTATATTCGAGTAAAAATCAGAAAAACCAAAAATTTTAAAAATGTGGGCTTGTACGAATCTAATATAAACTCTTATAATCGAGGAAAGACTAATTAAAATTATGCGTATAATGCATTATTCTTCTTATCTGCATAATGCCAAATCCTAAAATAATCTTAAGAATTGACGATTAATCGGAATGTTTAAGCTATGATTTAAATTTAATCTAATCCTACTTATAATTTTAATCTTCATTTCTTTTCTCAGGAAGCATGTTTGAAGAAAATTGAAGAGTAAGTTAAAGAATATTATCAAAAGAAAACTTTTTAGTTAGAATTTTTTCTTTATTTTCAGATATCTAAAGCCAAAAGAAGACAAGTGCCTCAGAATGCGTGTACCTAATTTAAGAAATATCAGAGCAATTAGAATTTAAGAAAAAATTATTTTATCTCAATGAACATTACTGCACTCGCTATAAAAAGAAGTTGAATAAAATAAATGATATGATTTCATTAAATTATTGTAGATATGTTTAATGTAGCGACGCGTGCGTGTGAAAATTTTGTATGTATGTGCGGCAATAACTGCTGCTAATAATTTGAGAGTGAGAGAGAGTTTTTTATCATCATCATCATCATCTTACTTACTTATGTTCGTCTGGATTGATTCAGGTTACTTTTAAAAAAAATTTCAGTTGCAAAACAACTCGCGTACTGTTAAGTCGTGTCTTTTAGAAGAGAGAAAAAAAGTAATTTGAGATAAGTGTTAATTTTAACAATAGAGTGTAACTTGATTGATTGAGGAATTAAACAATTGACAATGACAGGGCAACGGGAGAATCTTGGTAATTAATAAATGAATTATTAGTCAATTACTTTCATTTTTATTGCAAAAAAAAGTGATTAGGAAGTGGAAAGTAAAAACTAAAATTTCACACACTGGCCTTGAATAATTTCACCCAAATAATAAAGCTTAATTCAATCTGAAAGCTGAAACGAGTAACAATTGTGGATAAATTGGTGAATTTATGCGAATTAGTGGGTTGAATGTGCGAGAAAATGTAAAAAATTTTTTCATTCAACTAAAATTGATACTTTAAGGAAATAATTAATTGCCCTTGACAATAGTAATTGACAAAATTTGACTTTACATATTAATTTTAATAGAGTGATAAAGACAGTTTGATTTATAGCCATTAAAATAATTTCCTAGAGCATTCTTTTTTTTGACAATTGTGAACTCTGAAATGCTTTCATTTAAACTAATCAACTTCCTCGAGTTTATTCTTTGTTATAATCCTTTCAATAAACGAATTTAAAATTTAACCTTTGAGCTCAATAAAGAAGAAAAATTTATGATTTAATGATGATAATTTTGTGAATTTTGTTTGACTTATTTTCCCATAATTTTCAAAATTTATTTAATTAGTTGACATTATAAAAATTAAACTCACATTAGAGCATTGATACAAAAACAAAGCAATCATCTGCAATCATTTGTGGCAAATAAAAACTTTCGCTTGAAATATTTTATAAAAATTTATAGTAGCAAATAAACAGCAACTGTACATTACAATTTATCAATCAGATTATTTTCTCAATAATCAGCACATGAATGTGTGGCATTTATCAATTGATATGTTGAAGAATTTTTTAAAGAATTTAATTACTATCAGAGTTTCTTATTTATTCCAATTTATAACAAGCATGAAGAAATTAGAAATTTCAAACTTAAGGTAAAAGAAAGACTTTTGAGCTAAGGAAATTTTTTAAATTAAATTCCAGGCAAAAAACTCTATTATCTTTAATTCTACGATCTTTTACTATCTCCTATGATCTTTTTTCGAGTATCCTCGTCTGAATTAAAATTTTAAGTTGCTGAAAGTTTTATTAAAGTAAGCAATGAATTTTATTTTGTTGAAAATTCAAAGGTAAACAAAGAATTCAATTATTTTGCCAGATTTTGAAAACTCCATCGATAGCTTAGTGGTAAGAGCATTTGACTGACAAATAAGAGACATGGATTCAAATCCCATTCGGACTAGATATGTCAAATGTCTTTTTAGCGAATTTTTGGAAAAAAATCCGCTATTATATTCACTTTGACTGTTCGACTGAGATCTCGAAAACTATAATAGCTAGTAACTCGCGGTTTCTTTTAAATGAATTGTACTATCGTGAAGGTGTGCACAAACTACTTTATATCGTGTTGGAATGCTGTTTACATTGATAATTTACGGAAAATAATTTCCATTGAAAATTTTTTGAGTGTAAACAAATGTGACAAAGCGCGTTTGTAAAAATCTGATTTCAAATTCATATTGACCGTTATTTTAGAATAGTTTTTCAAAAGAAATTTAAATCATTTTACAGCTTTACACTGAAAACTATGAAGAATTCTGCTTTCTTAAGTTAGATTTGAATATAACTTAGACAAAAACAGATTCGAAACGGGCGAATTTTTTGTTTCCAAACAAATGAATATTAACAACAAAAATTATCTTATTTTTGCATAGAATCTGATTATGTTTGGTTTATCCTTGAATTTTAATGTATATCAATGCTTTATGAAAGCTTTAATATCATTTTACAGTCTAAATTCATTTAAAATAGGGATTTTAAATTTTTGCTATAATTTTGTGTGAAAAAACGTTGCGAAACAAACTTGCGAAACGTGGAATACAGGCGAATCTTCGCCCCAGTTTCCAACCCTTTGTTAGAAGCTTCTTACTCGATTTAATTTACTTTACTTCAAATCGATTTATTTTCGAATATGTATTATGTAAATATAAATTGACTTTCAATTACAAGCTATGACTATCAAGCTTTGATTTTGCCAATAGACACTGATCTGCAATGCCAAAAATTCGCTTTAATCGTGTACAATGCACATGTACTGATTAATATCTAGTTTCGATTTAAACAAACATACCAAACTATGCCCATTTTATTTTATTCAACTCAAAATATCTTTTGCTTAAAAATTTATAAATTCCTAATTATTATCATAAAAACTTAATTTTATTGCTATTTAAGTTCATTCTTCCTTGGAAAAGAAGGTAAGCAAATCTAAATTAAAGATCAGCAAATTGCCAATTATAAAAAAAGCAAAAAATCAAATAAACACATAAGAAAAGTACGCTGGAAATTGAAAATGAGCTATACATACGATGAGAAAAAAAGAAAGAAGAAAAAAGTGAACAAGAATATAGAATGTTG
>JACWBX010003965.1:55163-66066 GCA_014622435.1 Polypedilum pembai
AAAGCTTATTTGATATAAATTCAATTTATTGACGACAGAACAGTGCACTGTACTTTCGGATTATTGTTTATTCATTTGGAATTTCATTGATAAAATAAGTGACTAATTAAAATATTATTGATATATGCATTTTTAAGAAATAAAATAAAAACATTTATAATGAACTTTAATCATATTGAAATTGTTCAATAACTGTTTTTCTATTCATTAAATATATAAATCAAGTTGAGGAAATTAGAATCAAACACAACTTTTGAATTTTTATAAAAGTTCGGATTGTGTTTTGGAATTGCAATTCAGAGAGCAAAAATACGTTACAATTTTTCGTTTACTTGCCGTGACATGCTAAAAGCACATAAACGGAAAGCGTAACGTGTTCTTGGTTACTCGGATTTAATTCAAGGAAAAACAATAATTAAATTTCTTTTTTCTATTAGTTTAATTGTATTGTCAAATAAGATTATTTTTCTCTTTTTTTTTAGATATTAAGATAAAAACATTTGAAATTTAATTTTGTAAATAATTTTTCAAATTTAACGGTAATTGGCATTTATTATTTTTGAATAATTCTCCCTTTCCAGATTCGATTAATTTTGATCAATTTTACTCAAAAAATATATAAATATAAAATTTATTTGTGCAAAAGAATAAAAAACACAAATAAATTCCATGCAGGCTGCGATGTGATAGATTTGTGTGTGTGTCTGTTCCTCTCAACATATTGAAATCAATATTTCATGCTTTTGTGAATGCAAACATGGAGATATGAAATAATTTAATATCGTATCATATTGCCTCTAGAGGACAATTTTGTGTACAATTTTCCGGTTGCATTGAAACATAGTATATGGCAGCAGCAGCAGTGAGGTGCATTATCATTATTATGCAGTTGATATATCAAATAAGAACAATCATTTGATGATGAAAGCACTATAAAAGAGTGAGAGTGAGAGAAAAAAAATTAATGAAAAAGAGCGACATTCGAGAGTCATTATTGTATTGAAAAGCTGTTAAATTGGCTCATAATTCATCAAACATGGAAGCCGACATCATCGAGTATTTATACAGCCAAAAAACAATCGAGATCGAGTCTTTATTGATAATATAGAGCACTAGTGAAGTATGAGGTGAACAAAAAAGTGCAGGAAACTGATTTATTAGCGTTCATGTAAAATGATGATTTTAATTTTCAGCTACATTTCGCTCACAAAAAGGACTGAACGGTGCATTCATTTCATTATATAAATTTACATGCAGTTTCACCATACAATAGACAATAAAGTATAAAAGAGAACTAGCCAGTAGCAGTAGCAGCAGATGGAATGGATCATTGTGATAATTAATAGTTGCAGTATGACGATGATGATGCAGTGTAATTAAAAACATGAGACAGTGCAAAGAAAAAAAAGAAAAGAGAAGAAATAGAATGAGTCCAACGAAGTTATTGCATTCTCCATTCAGTCATAGTTTTGCAATATTTATTGCTTACATATATGTATATGTGGTTGATTTTTTAACACACATACAGAGGAGAGCATAAAAGCTTCCACCCTCAATGAACTTCATAATTGAGAGCAACATCAAAAGCGTTTCAATGCGAATTCTCTTGATGCACATAAATCATAAATTTTTCTACTACAATGCACTAATTGGCTTAACTCAAATAGCTGAATTACGAACATGGGAGTACTTTCGAATGAAAACTGTCTGCAGCTCTCTATCTTGATTTTTCCTATTTTTGCATATTTTCCAAGAGTTGGACAGTCAAATTAATTAATTTATATCAAATTAACTTTAAAATTTGAAAAACACTAGGGTTCGGCATTATGCATATAAGAAGAAGAATTATACGCATAATTTTCTTCTTCTTATTCATTTTTATATGGAAAAATTAAGAAGAAGAAGAAGAAAATTATGCGCATAATTCTTCTTCTTATCTGCATAATGCCGAACCCTAAAAAACACTTTTTAAAAGAAATCTAACAATTTCTTTCCTGCAAAATTAATTATCTTGAAATTATAACAAAAATTTTAAGGTAGAATTGATATCCTAAAATTAATTATGCTTTGAAAATAAAGATTTTACGAAATTCTAGCACAAGTCAAGTCGTTTAAATATCAAGTTAATTTGATTTTTTAAGTAAAGCAAACAATAACTTATTATGACACAGTGAGTTTATTAATTGACCCATCTTGATCACATGATGTTGCATTTATAGCATTAAATTTAATTCTTTGTCCATAAAAAGTCATTTAAATTGCTTTGAAATTAATGAAATTTAAAAAAAAATTTCAGTGTCCACCCTTTGATATTTTTATTCTTTCTGAAAAAGGAAAAATAAAATTTTTCTCTTTCCATGAAAAATCTTTTCATTGACAAATTAATGAGGACTTTTTATTTTTTTAGATTGTTCCAAGCATTTGCAGTTCTGGCTGCGGCATGACTATCGTTGATGCTATTAATGGCTTTGCTAACTTCTCTTTCACAATTAATACACGGATTATTGAGTTCTCGAGTGTCATGTCAGGTGGAAGTAAATTCTCTGATGTTATTTGAATGCTCACACTGAAGTCCGTAATTAAGGGTATGCCTGCAAGAAAGACAGAAAGGTAAGTAAAAGAGAGTTAATGAGAAAATTATTACCGGTTGACTTCGTGCTTACCCGGAACTAAAGGAGTCAAATCAACACACTGCTTATTAACTTTGTAATGATTTGGATTCGCGTGAATGATTATCGAAAGATTTGTAACAATTTTTGTAGCAGAAATGTTTTCTAAGGTAAGTGTTAATAAAAAATCTAAAAATAAATAAATCTTAATATTTTTAAAAGTTTAAGTTTTAATATTTTGGATTTTACCTGGACCAAGACCATCACATTGAGCAAGTAGTTTAATTGGCGTTTGTAAATCTCCTGAAAAAGTCGAATCACCTGTTCTCAAAATATCAACAGTCAGTTTAGCAGCTTCAAGTCTCATTCGCCACAATTCACTTTGAAAAATATTGTGAATTGCAATGGCATTTTCTTTCTCCCGAACTGTTTGTTCAACAAAAATTTTTGACTTTTTGGGAATTGCCATTTTTATATCATTCGGTTCGTCTTCTGCTTGTTTATCAATCTCCATTGGTTTCGAAAAATCTGCAGTTCTTTTGAGTATCTTTATAAGCAAAGAACCGTCTAAAAATAAATATAAATATAAATTAATTGACAGAGGAATTGAGAAAATTGCTTTCCAAGAAAATATAAATGAACTCACTCAGTGTGACTAAAACAAGAACTTGCTCTTCTAAACCGAGCTTCCCAAAATACATTCCCAGCACCGTATCTCCAACTTGAAATTGATCAACGAGGTTTTTTTGTGAATAAAGCTGTACGAGTCCATTTTTTAATGCAACACAGACCTTAAAAAAAATACCGAATTTTTGAAATTTCATAATAACGTATTTTATAAAAATTTAAATTATTTTGCAGCCAACTTCACGTTTATAAAAAGAATTTAATTTACCATTGAAACACCTAAATGTGGTAAAGAAACAGGTGTCATACACATAACAGTATCACTCATTTTCAATGACCACAACATTTTGCCCTTCTTTGAATAGCACATCAATGACTTGCTGAGTACAACGATTGTCTGATCTATTTGTAGCAATGACATTGATGTTGCTGCTCTTTCTAATTTCACAATTTCACGTCCTTCAAGCCAATTTTTTCTAAGAATACAAATGGAACCCTCACGCGTTGATATGATTATTTTGAAATCATTCTGATAGGAGCCACTTGCTGAAATCAAATCAGGCGTCGCCTTAAAGCTACATACACGTGCACTATGCAAAAGGCTGAAATTCTGAATGTCCATAATAAGAATATCGCTTGCTTCCGTAACAATAATCAGGCAGTTGGGCTCCTTCTCCTCTTCAATATTCTTATATATTGTCGTCATGCACACGATAGTCGATAATCTCGTTAATTTCGGCTCCGAGTTTTCTCTAATAAACTCTTCTCGTTCTGAGTCCGAGAGGGAAATTAATTTTTGCGATAATGGCGACATTTGCGAGAAATTCATCGTCTTCAGATCATTGATTAATTTTTCATAATTCACTTGTCGCTCGACAACGAGCTTCCTCCAAATCTCCTGCTCAAGTGGCTCAATCATTAGACTTGGTATTGTGTATTTGAAGTATGCCTTCATATTTCGATAGAAAAATATTGATGGTCCTACACTCACCGCAATAACTAAAATTAATTTTATTTCCTTCATGAAGAATCTAGAAAAATTCATATAAAAGCTTACTTGGCATTTTTGGCTCATTTTCATCAATATAAAGACTTTGCACACTGCTCGCTATGTCTGGAAGTGCCTGATCATTAATGACCTGATTGCCTTTATAAACTCTTAATCTTGGTGGCCTTTTTTCGGTTGTACTAAGCGGAGTTTCAGCTGTGACAAGTTTGTAATAATTGTTACATTGTAAATCGCATACTGACATGCATGCAGAGATTGTGGTGAGTCCTGCAGAACCATCTGATAGTGCATCAAGCCAATGAGTGCTTTTTCTAAAAATATTCGAAAAAGAAAGTTTTCAATTGCTGATTTAAACTAAATAAAACTCACTTTTCTTCCATTTTATTACAAAGAAAAAGTGCAACTGCCAACACGCTTGTTTTGTTGATGGCAATGAGTTGCTTAGCAATCGCTTTCTTATTTTTCCTTTTTAAACCTTTATTTCGTGCAAACAATAAATGCATTGAATCCACAAGTGGTGTTATATACAACATGAGCAAAAACGGATATTTTTTATTAAGTCTCTCTCATACATGCATTGCACGCATATAGAAGAGAGAATGAAAAAATTGACTTATCATATTTTAATTAAAAAACTTTTTCTCTTTCACCGTGCACATCGTGTATTATACAAACGCGACCGAAAATTAATTCAAATGTCAATCAAGTTGACGATTGACGCGTGCAAAAAGCTGAGCTGATGAAATTTTTTGAGGCACACTCTCGCGAAAATGTGTATTTGTGTATTGTTGAAGTCATGAGACATATAAGGGTAAAAAAGTATAATAAATGAAAAAATCCAGCAGGCAAGTGGCAGTTAGAGGTGGTAGTGGGAGAAAAGATAGGCAATGGAGTCATAATTTACCTTCTGTCGTCAAACAATATGAGGTGAAATGACATACGATGAAAGTGGGGGGGAAAAAAATTCTTTTATTTTATTTTTTGGTTTCATGTCATTGTTATGTGATATACGAATATATTATTAATTTTATTTCACTTCTCTTGCTTGGTTCTGTCGGTTGTTTTTTAATTTACACAATGTTGAATTCGCTATGAAAATAACAGAAATTGACATATCAAATATGATTTATTGTTGATTATTTTTTATCTGAAAAAGTCGAACTACAAGAAAAATAATGTTCAAATGTTAACTCAATATCAAAACACAAGTGCTGAGCACTAACACTTGAAAATAAGTGCTCAGCACTTAAATTTTTAAAATAGAGTTTAAGAATCAAAAGATTTTTAAAATGAGTATTAAACATAAATTTCGAAAATTTTAAGTGCTGGACATAAAAGTTTGAATAGTAGCACTAAGAAATTTATATATTGTAAATTAGGCACTCAAGCACTTGATACTAAGTGCTGAGCACTAAAATCTATAAGTTAAAATGATAAGCACAAAAACCCTTAAGAATCGAATGTCGCCGACTTAAAAAGAAAATAAAGACGAAGGAGAAAATAAAATTAATGAACTGCGGAGAAGAAAAATAATAAAGAATAGCAATGCCAGAAAAAAAATTAATTTTAAAACTTAATGTTTTTACAGTAGATAAATTTTCATGTAGAACAGCTTTCTTTCGTAGTTTTGCATCATCAGACGCTCTTGTATGGTACAAGAGGGTTAAACTTTCAAGAGGAAAAATTTTTATAATCAACAACAGGCAACACTTACTTACAGTGCACACACATAAAGAAGAAACAAGCGAGTGGAGGAGAATGAGAGAAAAATAATTAGAAATTTCTCATCCGAAAAATAATTGAAAAATTTTGCTGCTCTTATTCTTCTTATTGTTTCTCATCATCGCTAAAGCTCTATTACACATCTTCTCATGCTACTTTTTTTCTACAATGAACTCTCATCGCAACCATTTCGAGAAATTATAATTAATTAATTTTAATTACATCTCTCTCTCTCTCTCTTACAATTTCCAATTATAATTTTTAATTAGACGCCGTTGGATGCAAGCGTATTTTTCACCACATTTTCTTTCCCTCTTTCTCTTTTTTTTTCTTTCTACCTACCTCTACCATCATCCATCTCGCCCATCATCATCCATTCATCCCTCTGTTTTTTTGTTTTTCTCTTTCTCTTTCTGTTGTATTCATCTACAATTTTTCTTGATGTGAACTGTAAACGCAAGCAAGTAAGAAAGCATTCAGCAGCAGTTGAAACTTTTTTCATTTTTTTCTCTCTCTCTCTTTCACTAACTTTATTCTTCATTTAGACTTTGGGTTGTGTTGTAGGAAAATGAGCGGAAAATTAATTTTTCTGGATTTCTTTCTCTCTCATGCACACACTTAGTTTTTATTTGCCTTTCTTGTTTTTGTTCACTAGCAATTGTCTTTGATTAAGAATTGTTAACTGACCTGTTTTAACATGAGCGGTTCTTTTTCTCTTATATGCATGTTATGTATGTGTGAGAGAAGAAAAAGTCATAAGAGGCACTGCTGCAGATAAAATTATATTAATAATAAGTCGCAATGGAGACAAAAAGGATTAAATTAAATATTTTTTATTCTCGTATTTAAGCACACAAAAAAAGGAATTTAATTAGGGCAAAACAATATCATAGGGTCATTCTTCTTCTTGCTACTCTTGCTTTCTTTTCACTAACTTACTTTCCATCCATTCATGTTTGAGTAAGGAGTAGATAAAATAATAAATGTTTGATTTTAGCGCATTTTATGAATTTTATTATTGGATGAACAAAATCAGTTTTTAGTAGTTCATAATTAAGTAATTTAATTTATTTTTCAACTAAAATTAATTTAACATTTAAGGAATTATTTTAGAATGAATTTAACTTTCTATGCATAGAAAAGTTTTAAAATTCCTAGTAAAAATGTGTTTAGATTTTTTGTGTTTACCAGCAGTAGCATGCCAAAGCAAGTAATTTGTAACATATTTTTGTTACTCGGGTAACATATATAAAATTAAATTTCATAAAGTAATTTATAAGACATAAAAAACGTACTTCATGACACTCATATAATATTTTAGCCAAAGTTTTTATGTCTTATAAACTTTTTAACTCTTAGAAAATTTTACTCTTTCCTTATAAGATATAACTTTATGTAAGTCATAAAGTTTTTTCTTTGTAAATTTTAGAAAAAGTGATTTAAAAAAATGTATGTAAGAAAATTTGCTAAAGGAGTGAAAAGAGAAATAATGAGTAAAGGGGAGGCAAAAAAAGGATGTTACATCAACTGTTCGCAAGAAAAGAAAGAAAGCGAGAGGAAAAAAACTAATTATTATTTACGTTAATAAGATTTTTTCGTCTGCTTAATTAATTTAGATTTTGCCGTGCAGATAACCGAAACTCGTGGCAGATACGAAGCGAGTTGGGAGGAGGAAATAGAATGTAATAGTAGGGAGAGAAGAGAATGAAAGAAAAAGTTATATTGAATTTTAATGTGATACTAGCAATAACCATTAACGAAACGAGCAATGAAGAAGATGATAATCGCCAAACGTGAATGAAAGTGGATGGGGGAAAAAAAGAAAAGCAAAATGAATTCGATACATGTATAGAGAGAGAGAAGGAAAAAGAAGAATAATAAGAAAAAAAATTAAATAAAAGCAATTTTCGCAACAGTCTCAAGACATCTTTCTTCTTCAATTCAAGAACAATGGGAAAAGTGAGCATACTAACTTCCGCACTTGCTCACACATATACATACATACATACAAGTGAGAGAAGAGAGCAGAAAAAGGGAAATGAGAAACAATAAAGATGAATAAAACGAAGTTTTTTAATTAAAAATAAAAGTTAGTCGGAGGTGGTGTGGTGGTTTTTTTTGCTTTCTTTCACTTTGCAGCAGCAGCAGTGTGCTTTACTTTTTTCCTACTTCTTCTTAATTATTTTTTATTGTACATTTAAGACATGATAATACAGATCGCATGATTAATTGTTTTTTATAAGCCGATTACATGATAAAGATTATTGCGTTGAAAATTTTGCACTCATACATATTTAATTTAATTTCTAATTGGAATGAGGTTTGGTCTGAAAAAGTTTTACTTCTAAATGAAATAAGAGTTTAGGTGCCACCGATGGTGTTGGTATGGAAATAAGATCCAATTAGTCTAATTAGCTATTTGGATTATCGTTCTTAACTATTCTCTTAACCTTTTGGAAAATTTTTTTACTTTTACCTAAAAAGAATAATTATTAAATTAGAAAATGTAGATAACAAATTTATTTTCACATGTCTCTTACATTAAAAGCTCATATTAATTGAAGAACTCAAAATTTTCCAAAAATAAATTCAAATAAGACGCAAAATTCCTAACAATTAGATTCAACCGGTTTTAAAATATCAATAAAATCCAAGAGTCACCAAGAGATTGATTTATGGTAGTAAAAATTTACTAAAGCACTCCATATAAAAAATATTACTGATTTTTGAAGTATTCTTTTCAAAACTATTTAATTATTCGTCATTAAGATAAGAGTTTCACTCGAGAATTTCCTTCATTCAAAATTGCAACCTAAATAACTGCAAAAATATTCGCTTCAGAAAAAGAACAAGAGTATACTTATATCTATGTTGTGTAAGTATGAAATGATAAAAAAGTGAATGAAAATTATTATAATTAACGAACCTTTACGGGATTTTGGTCTTATGAGTGTTTACCTTTATTATGCAACTTTGCATCATTATGTTATTATGTACATAAGTATAACAGCAACAGCAGCAGCACTCTTATATTCAGTCTATCTCATAATTGAGTGAACGATATATTAAGAATATATACAAAAATTTAATTATCTCTCTGTTGCCACACTGTTCTGAAGACAGGACTGCTGTCTGCTGAATAAAAATAATTTTAATATCATTTTTTGGTAAATAATAGAAAATTAATTTTGGAGTTTACTTACACTGTTTTTCTCCCTGCAGCATTATTTCGTTTTATCATTTCCACTCGCTCGTTTTGCTGTGTGTATTAAAATAATTTTTTATTCATGAAAATGGTGTAATTAAAAAATATTATAATGATCTTCTGCCACCCACATTCATTCATTTATTTTAACTCAGCAACATCAAGCTGAAACTGGTTTTATTTAGTCATTATATTATATTCTCACTCCCGCTTTTCTCCACTACTGCTTATGATATTGTGTTGTATTTGTTTTGTTTCCTTATTCTTTTCTTTGCTGCTTGCTGCTGTTGCTGTCTTTTCTCTCTCATTCACTCAGACAAACAACAAAAAATGCATAAACACAGAGAGAGAAAAAAAGGAAACGGGAAATGAAATTAAATTAAATTGCGGATTAAAATGATGATTTTTTTATTCATGCTGTTGTTTTCAGCATAAAAAAGGCATTTTGATTTTGATTTAATTAAAAAATAACATATTTTTCGCTCTTATTTTTTAACTTCTCTCTTTTTCATGTGGCTTACTATTTGATTATCTACAGTAAAATTTATTTTTCATTATCACGGTAAAAAAATTTTAATTAACAAAATTGACCATTTGAAATTTAATCTTTCAAAAAATAAAAATACACTCCCTTAGCCAACTTCAATAAAATTTAAGTTTTCCTCTGTGCACATAAAATAGGAAGGTAATAATGAGCGAGCATTCAATATACACTATAATATTGATATCGATGATACACAACTCATAAAAGAAAATTAAATTTTCACAGCACATCAGAGCAAGAAGGCTTTTCTTGCAAACTTTTGTGTGTCTATGTTGGAAACGATTAAGTTGACAAATTTCTTTCTTCTCCTCTTCTTTCTCATTCCATTTTTTCTGTCTTTTTATTAGATATGTGGCGCACACATTTTTCCACATGAGATCCTTTTTGAAGCAAAAGGCGAATTGAAGAAAAAGTTATCTCATTCTCTACATTCCATCACACACATCATTCACAACACTTGAGCGTCCCCATCAAATTAAATTCCTAATAATGGTAATTGGACTATAAAAATTCCTGCTCCTCGTTTCATTCCGATATCATCACCAGAAAATTTTCCGAATTTAATGACTTTTCTTTTATTATTTATGTTCGGTTTTTTATATGAATTTTCTCATTCTCTTCTGTCGCTGCTGTTGCTGTCCTTTTTCTTTTGCCTCTCTTTCAAAATGTGTGTGTATGTATGTAGGCTTTTTCCTTTCGGGAATATTCCCGGGAATTCCCGTTCCCGTTCCCGTTCCCGAAGAAAGTCCGGGAATTCCCGACTTCGGGAATGACTCCATACAAATTCAAACATTTTTGAAAATTTTTGTAGAAATTTTTCAAATTTTTAGTAAATTGAAAATATTTTCATATATTTTCTTAAATAATGAACAAAAATACTATAAAAATTCATAATCAATCATTTTTAATGGGATTTACAAATTTTTTTGTAAAAATTTATTTTGCTCTAAAAATAATGAAAATGATAAAATTATCAGTAAAAATTTAGTGAATCATATTAAATATGTAAAAATACAATGTTTTTGACAACATTTTTTTAAAAATTTTGGTGGTTTTCATAGTTTTTTGACTCATTCCCGTTCCCGGGAAATTCCCGTTCCCGATCACTCATTCCCGTTCCCGTTCCCGTTCCCGGAAAACTCAATTCCCGGGAATTGGAAAAAGCTTACGATGAATGACAAGAAATA
>JACWBX010003965.1:66086-98928 GCA_014622435.1 Polypedilum pembai
TTCCTAATAATGGTAATTGGACTATAAAAATTCCTGCTCCTCGTTTCATTCCGATATCATCACCAGAAAATTTTCCGAATTTAATGACTTTTCTTTTATTATTTATGTTCGGTTTTTTATATGAATTTTCTCATTCTCTTCTGTCGCTGCTGTTGCTGTCCCTTTTTTTGCCTCTCTTTCAAAATGTGTGTGTTTGTATGTGCTTCTCTATGGACCGCTTTTTATGTAGCGGAAACGATGGGATAAAAATGAAACAAAATATATATATATTTTTGAAATTGCTTCAGAGACAATTCTCTTCCTACACAAATTCTCTTACTCACATCATGTGAGTGTATGTCTCACGCTTACTTGCTCTTAATTTAAAAAAATTGTAAACCAACATGTACTATATAAGTAGGGTTCGGAATTATGCAGATAAGAAGAAGAAGTATGCGCATAATTTTCTTCTTCTTATTGATTTTTCCATACAAAAATGAATAAGAAGATGTGAGTGTATGTCTCACGCTTACTTGCTCTTAATTTAAAAATTGTAAACCAACATGTACTATATAAGTTTAAAAATGTTTCTACTTTTTCTACATTAAAAACTTGTTGCTCCTTCTTCTCTTTATTTACATACAGTCATCGACTTTCTCGTGTTATACTATACACCGCTTTAACAATTTTTTCCACGCAATTCATTCTCATGAATTTGTGAAATGTTTTGGAAATACTGTTGTTGATTCAATTTTTTTTCATTTGCCATTTATTTTTGGCTTGAGTTCTTTTCGTAAGCACACACATTGGTGATTTATACACATTGATTTATTGATGTGAAATAATCACATTAACAATCGTCAATTATTTTCTTTTTCACTCTCTTTCTCTTGACTTGATTAAATTGTGAACATGTAATGTTAAAGAGGTTAAGTGAGAGAAGAAGATGATAAATGAATGAATAAAGGAAATTAAGAAAAGCTGATTAAAAAAGATTTAAATTAACAATTTAAAAGAGAGTGAAGAAAATAATTCGAGACATCTCAAAAGAAGTAGTAATCTCACTTTTAATTAAAAAAGAAGAGGTTTTCAAGAAGTACCTACTTGAAAATTTCAGTTGAACGTCCAATGCGCATTTTACTTCTATTTTTAATGAGATAACAAAGTCAACGAAATTTTAAAGAGCAAAGTGATTCCCAAAGCGAAATAACTCTCTCCAAAGATTTTGTTAAAAATATCTTACCGTTTTCATCCTTGCACATTTAATTTTTTGCTGAAAAATTTCTTGCATGTGCTGAGTGCAATTTAAGCCATTATTAATTAAAACAAAGGAAGAACAGCAGCAGTAGAAGAAGAGATATAGCGTGCAATTAAATCAGGATGAAAAAAGTTAAGTTAATTTTTCTTTGAGATGAAATAATAAAAGATAATTAATTTAATTAGAATATTATTTCTAGCAAGCGAACGCTCTCCATTCTCAACTGCTGTTGCAGCTTTGTGCATATATTTTCAAGATTTAATATTTTCTCTCTTTCATTTCGCTTGCTTCATAAAAATAAAAAATAATTGAAATAATATCAATCTTTTAAATTTATTATGATTATTAATGTCTTTTCTTCATTGCTGCAATTTTATTAAGCACTAAAAACTAAAATAAGAGGCTGAGCACTAAAAAATTTAAAATTCAAGAATTTTTTACTTTTGTCTTCCTTTTATTATTCTTGTTTTTCGTTTCTTACATGAAATTCTTCATAATTATATATATGATCTCTTGCCTTGCCACTAAATTTGATATACTATTTCTCAATAATAAATTTTTAACATAATTCATTCAAATTTATATCGCTGTTCATTACTTTTCTTTTGAGGAAAAATATTAGTATAATAGTTTTAATCCTTTAACAAGGAAAATAGAGTAGTTAGATATTACGCTAAAGGGGAGCATAAGATGATTATTTCTTTTTATAAACAGCTCAATGAATTCATTTTTTTCGTTCATAACTTAAAAAATCAGATCAATATGTAGGTGTTTAGCCTTTTCGCAATATTAAATGATCGTGTTGGTGATAATATAAAAGCTTTGATTTATTATCATTTTACTAAATTTAGTGATTATTTTTTACTCTGAACTTGAAGTAATTAAAAGCAAACTTTTGGTAAGTTTTTTAGTTATTCATCCTCCTCTCATCTTAGTTTTACGTTCAATGGAAAATACGTTTTATCTATTTGTGATTGAATTTTTTGAAAGAGAAAAAATTTTGAGAGAAGGATAGAAAATGTATTCATATGAAGATACAGCCAAATTTCAATTTTAACGAAATATTTCATCATGGTCAATACTGATCTTCATGTTTTTAAAATAAAAAATCGCTATAAATGTAGCAAAAAATATGTATAAAAAATTAACTGCATAAAATATTAGCAACTGAAATAAAAAAATTACATTAAGAATTAAATTTGTTTCTTTTTATGGATGTGTGGTGTGTTTCTATGAAGCCCAAAAATTAAAAGATTTTTTATACAATGAACAGTAAAGTATTTATCACGTAATATTATAAACTCTAGAAGATTATAGTCATTTGTCGCAAATATATATATTGGAAACAATTGTTAGCGTTTATAACCAAATAAATTTCAACTTACAGCGCTCAATGGAATCATTTTAGTTCAATTTCTTTTAATATTCATCATCATTAATATTCTTCTCTTAGTATTATCAGTTTTTTGATTCACCAAAATTTTATTATTTTTGTATGTGATTCAATTCTTTTTCATTGTGAAATGGATTATCGTTATTTTTGTTGTTTTCTCTTGTTGTAAACAGTAATAAGTTTCATATAATAATTTTCTTTACCCCTCTATGCTCTTTGACTGTCTCGCACTTACAATCTACACATCACCTTCTTAAATTTACTTAAGAAGGAGACAAATAAGAGTTATTCATTTTATCAACATTTTACACATTGCGATATAACAAGCCCACTTTTATATTCTTTTTTAAAATTGGTCAACAAGCAGATTGCATATTTCATTAGTCACTTGTTCTTTGCTAGCTCTTACTGTCAAACGGAACATCTGTAAAAAGAAAAATTCATAACAATGTTCGAAAGAAAAAAAATTCAAATTACCTGTGCTTGTTTGTTGGGTTCTAATCTGAGTAAACATCCTACTTGATGTGATTGGGTATGAATAATTCCAGCACACACCATGTTATCAGGATTTGGATCGATACCCTCTAGCAACTGCACTCCAAAACCGGATAGTTTATTCTTTGCACCTGGCAGATCGAGTGGGAGCTGAGCTTTGAAAACTTTTTGAGCACGCTGTTTCTCTCTATTACAAAAAGAAAAAATTTCAACATAAGGATTATTTTAAAACGAAAAAAATGAGTGCTTACCCTCCCAAATTCTTCCATCTCGCGAAAAATGATTCTGAGTTCATTTCAGTTGGTTCAAAGAATTTATTTACTGTGAGTGGCAGCTTGATTGTAAAGCTTTGTGGTGTGCCATTATAACGGAATGACAATTGTAAGGATGGAGAATCTAAAAGACAAAATCTTTAAAAATTTTTTCAATGTGAAAATTTTTTCTAACCAACCAGAATAGCTGTCTATGCATTCAGCTGTTAGCATTTGTTGAATTTGTGCACCAGCATCTAAAGTTGAGTCAACTGCCTTTATTTGTACATTAAGATTCTTAGAATCTTCTGATGTCCACTGTAGAACTGGTTGGAAATTTGTGAGTGGCACTTGAGTCTTATTGCCATAAAACAATCCCAGTCGTCCCAAATTTTGTCTGAATTCGCTCTTTACACCAATTTGAATCATTTCGTTTTCAAATAAAACGCCATTGTTTTTAAATAAGAATCTAAAAGTAATAGTCAATATAAAATTATTGAAAATTATTTTATACGGAAAACAAAATACATACTTCTTTGCATTATTAACACCGGATGATTGATTGTATATATCACCTAATACATCGATGAGAGTGCTCTGTGAATTTTGTTGTTGCGATGGTGGTGTACTTAAGCCTAACAAATCACTTGTGTGATTACTAAAATATCGAAAAATTTAAAACTAATATTCTATTAAAATAAATCTTCTATTAAGCTCTTACCTGTTATTTGTTGCATGATTATTTTGACTCTGTGCATTATGATTGGGCACAGGACTTTTTGCCTCTCTGATCTCATTTTCTGGCACACGTCCAGGCTTTTTCTTTTTAAGAACTGCTAGAATGGAACTTTCACGTTCAGGGAATGATGGCATTTCTTCTAGAACTGTCGCCAATACGTCTTTTGATGCTACAATACTTAATTGTAGATATTCGCTTGCACGTTGCTGAAGTTCGGCATCCGCTGATCTTATATTGCTATCCTGTCTAAATACGTCTTGAATGGTACCACGAATTTCAGGGAAAAGATTGATGAATTTTATGTATGTGCTTAGCAAGAGTGCTCTTGTCATAGACGAACATAGATGATATTTTGAGTGAAGAATTTTGAATTGCACCATAGGCGCAGAACGAGAATCACCAGCAATGAGATTACCAAATTCGCCAAGAATGTATCCACCGACTTTGACCATATTTTCATGACATGCAGGTGCCTGGAGAGCTTCAAATACTGTTTTCGCTGCATAACCTTGAACCTCTTCACGATTAATAACAATTTGAATGACACGATACCAAACTTCTTCCGAAACATAATCGCCAGCGATGCGAATCAAATTTAAGATGACATCGACATACCAAGTAAAATCTGTTGCATATTTTTCAGCGAGAATGGCTACTTTAAGAACCATTTCTTCGCGAATAGAATAATCAGCTGTTTCAAGATAGTTGAGCATTTCTTGAACTATCTCCTCAGCATTACTCCTATCGCACATTGCATAAAGTAAATCAACAGCTTGTTGCCTCACTGATACATCCTTTTCCATTTTCATCGAAAGAATAACAACTTCCTGATGCTTTTTGACTGCTTCATGAGAGAATTCTGATGTTGCTAAATGACACATTGATTCCAATGCTAAATAACGCAAATTGGTTTCACGATTTGATAAGAACTGACCAAGCTGATTACATGCTCGCACCAATAAATTTGCTTCACTATCATTATGAATAATGAGATTTATCGCTTCAAATAAAACTGCGTTCTTCGCATTCGAGTGCTGAACTTTTTTGCTTTTTGGCGGTTCTTGTGCTTTATTGAGAATTGTCTCTAAGCATTCGTTCAAACGACCACGTACACCAGGATCTTCAGTTGGTGGATTGTAGTTTTGCAACAAACGAAGAAGTTTTACCGAGAGCCATGGAGCTGGTACAAAATAATAAGTATAATCTTGCAGATCTGTATAACTGCTTGTGAAAATTCGAGACAATCTCGATACAGCTAAACTGACACAACCCTTGTATTCTTCAGGATTTTTCTTTACCAAAGCGTCAATTAAACTCGTTGCAGCTGTGACTACACCCATGTGATGATCATTGAGCAAATGAATGATGCGACTAGTCCACTCACCACCAGGAATGATTTCAGGACAAGTGCGAAATAGTCGTAATAAGCAGAGAGCTGCCGATTGTTTTACAACGTCCATTGTATCTCCTGAAACTAAAAGTTTGGGAATTTCATTGGAAAATGCTTCAGCCATATCTTGACTGCCAATATTGGCGATGCATTGTAATGCCAAATTAACATGAATCGGATTACGTGATTGCAAGTCATTTTTAATGCTCTGAATGATGAGCTTTATTAGATCACTGTTGGTGTTTACGAGTACGGAAATAAAAAGATAACCCTAAAAGAGAGAAAATAAGCATGAGAAAGTGACTTTATGGAGATGCGTAATTAAAATACTGTTATCAATCTTACTCACAATTTGTTTCTCAGAATATTTGTTCGATGAAAGTAAGTTAACAGCTTCCATATGACCAAAATCGATGTCATGACCGAGTAGGAAGATGAATAACAGCTTACAGACGTATTTCTTTTTTTGATAACCGTCTAATGTCTTATCACCTTTAAATTTGCTACGAATATTTGCCAATTCTTTATTCATACGCTTCACTTCAGATTCTTTGCTTTTGCCTATATTTTATAAAAACAAAAAATGCAAGATATATGTATAAGTGATAAGAAAAGATTTATGTACGATATTTATTTGATTATGTATTGTTACGACAAAAGAATAGAGGAAAGACGGAAATGATTTAATTGAATTAAAGTGTTCTCTTAACGTTTATGACAGATGTACTTTAGGATGAGAAATATGTATGACTTACAGTTTCGTATATCCGAAATGAAGACAGCAAGTCCCCGCATTCCATCGCCACGAACTGGTGCCATTGTTTATGATTTAATGTCAGTGCCGATTAATTAGAATGATTCTTTAAATATGTATACACTAAACAGGTTGCTATTGCTGCTGTTGGGATGATTGTGTCCCTCAACTATGATGAAAATATTTTCGTTTGTAACTCACTGACACGCACATATACTACCAAAATTATAAATTCCACACAATGTTCTTCTCTCTCCTCTCTGAATCTTCTACCCGATTACACAGAAATTACACGCTATAAATAAAGAAGACAAGACGTTTTTCTTATAATTGCTTTGTTTTTGTACACTTTCTTTTCTTATATGACACCCATATCACCACCACATTGCCTCTCCATTATAATCTATTTTTCAGCAAAACGGCAAGTGTAGAGATGCAATTTTTTACTTGTTCCTTTTTCTTATCGATTCTTTTTAAAAGCAATTTTCAGTGTGATTAATATTACTGTATTTTGTATGAATGCAGATTACAATTGTTTTCTCTTGCTCTTTCTGTTTCATTCGCCATTCATTTATAAAACCATTTAACTTGATTTTTTTATCAGTAGCAGCAAAAATTCACTGGACGTCCGTAATATTAAATATTATCAACTTTTTTCCTCTGATGTTTTTCTACATTTCTTTGCTCTGTTACTGCTGCTGCTTATTCTCTCTATGTAAAAAATCCTCCCATTTTTTAATGCAAAAAATCAGAATAATTTTGAAGAAATTATTGTGTAATTAAATCAATAATTGATATTATTGATTTAAAATTAATTAATTAAGATAAATTCAATTCAGCATAATGCGATTTGAGACAAATATATATTATATTTCAGCTCGAAAAATTGGAAAATAATGGAGGGTATTGTTTTTCGGTGATTTTGAATTTTTATGAGTTGTCACTTTTGTTTTTTTGTCACTATTTAAAATGTTTCAGTGTTTCCTTTTGCCGCAACTTACATTTCTTAAGTTTGAACCGCGAATTGTTGATAATTAATCGAGTTAGAAACAGTTTTATTTGACTTTTTTTCAAAAACTTTTTCTGAGAAAAAATTAAAATCGATATTTCCGATTTTTTGCCCAACTTTCACAAAACGATCGTTTCATTTTGTTGACACTCACCCTATGATTTCTCTCAAATCGCATTTTTAATCTGAAAATGACTGTTAGTATATTGTGTAAATACATATGATTTCATTTTATCAGCATTATTGACCTTTTCCAAAGTATAATTTCGTCTCAGTCTCTTTTTGATTTCATTACGAGAAACACCAAAAAAAATGAAGCTTATTTTTATTTTTATCATTATCTCTTACATGAATGCAATTAATTTTGCATGTGGGTATTATTTCAAAAAAAAAATTAAATGCTCTTATACTTTTATTGTTAAAACACAATCATTAATTTTTTAGATGTTAATCTTGATACAACAACAGATATTCCTCTCAAGTTCCCAAAAAATTCCAAAACTATTAACTTCATAAAAGTCGATTTAGATAGAGATGAGACGTTTAATGAAAAGAAACTCGATGCAAAAAGCAGCACAACACAGCAACCAACAACAAAAGCAGCCGATTTGATGCCTACGAAAACTTCAACAACGACATCTAAAGCACATTTTCTTGATGACGATTCAACTGAAAATTATAAGGACATAATTAGCACTACAGAGAAAATTTCAATAACAACAGTCTCAGTATCATCATCACAAGAAGCAAAAAATAATGACAGTGGAAATAAGACAAGATGGTTCTTCGGTAAATACATTCTCTTTTTTATTGTTAACGTTTCATTTCATACAGCCTAATGTCTATTTCAAATAAATAAAAAAAAATAAATTTAAAATATTTTACAGTTGGTGCTTGCGTTGGTATCGTGATTTCACTAATTATTAATTATATCTATAACTTTCATAAAGCACGTTCTCAATCAAGCTATCATGATCTATGAGACATCTATCTTTTATGAATGTAATAACAACAATATCAACACTTTATCAAGAGCACTTCAATCACCTTTTGAACTAAGAGATGAAATATAGACAGAAAAGAGCTAAAGTAATACTTTGTAATTTATCATTTGGAGAAGCAAAAGAAAAATAAAAATTATTCGAAACATTGTCATTCATTTATTAACATTACTCGAATTGCTCAAACGTCGTCATTCTTCTTCTATTCCAATACATATGCTACATTTTCGTTTTGGTAGAGACTCATCATCATCGTCAATATACCATTCAAGTCATCTACAGAGTTAGAGAAGACGAAAATAAGTATATAAATAACAATTTTTACAACAATGTCACCTATAGAGTTTACATGTGTTGTCTTTACTAGCTGTTAAAATTGCATCTCCTGTATAATTGAATGCACAAGAAAATAATTCGTTCTCATGACCAGTAAGAATTTGTAGACAAATTCCGTTTTCACTTTCACTATTTACATTCCAAAGACGCGCTGTTTTATCCGCAGAACATGTTAAGAGAAGACATCCATTTGGACTAAACGAGACTTTAGAAATTTCATCAATGTGCCCTTCTAAAGTTAACATAAGATCACCATTTTCTTTCCATACTTTTGCTGTGCAATCGCTGCTACAAGTAGCAATTTTACCAGTATAATCAAAACTTACATCAAGAACTTCATCATTATGTTTTAGTGTAAAGAGCGATGATTTTGTTTGCCTTAGGTCCCAAATTTTTGCAGTGCTATCTAATGATGATGTAGCAATTAAATTATATGAAGCATTCCAAATACAATTAGATAATTCTGCATCATGTCCTCTTAATACATGTACAGGATCTTTTTCTCTTATATCCCAGACCATAGCATTTTCGTCAAAGCTGCCAGTTATTACAAGTGTTCCCAAACCATTGAAATGACAACTTATCACTTCAGCCGAGTGTTCTCTAAAACTATTGATTTCTTGAGCTGTTTCAGTCGACCACAATATTGCAGTACCATCCATTGAACTATAAAATTTTAATAAGCTTAGTAACTAATCCAATGTTTCAAGACTTACCTTGTACATATCATGTTACTACTTTTATTGAACTCAGCGCTAGCGATTTCTCCTGTATGACCCCACAGCGTATTAATAAGAGCACCAGAAGAGACATTCCATATTTTTGCAGTTTTATCAAATGAGCCCGTAACAATTTTATCACATTTTGGATAATTGAATTTAACAGAAAAAACGACGTTTTCATGTCCTTTCAACACATTTAATTCATCGCCTGTCTCTACATTCCAAATTCTACACGTCCTATCATAGCTTCCAGTGATACATTTCTGTCCTGAACGATCAAAGTCAACGTTTGTAAGTGGAAGTATATGTGTTTGAAGAGTCTTGTAAAGATAAAATTTATTTTTTGGTGGCTCTTTTAATTTCTTTTGCATTTTTTCAAGTAATTCATGCACTTGAGGTAAAATATCTTTTGTAAAAATCTTTGGTTCTCTTTTCTTCAACTGCTTAACTACCATATCTATATCTGATTTTGTTGTAAGGTCAAAGACATCTACATATCTCACTTCTTCCGTATTATTGTTTTTAATGTAATTGAAGGCTAAACCAGGTGGAAAATAACGTAAATAAATTTTCTGCAATTTCATCTTTTAAGTATATTATAATTTGTATTTAAACTAAATTTTTACACAACTAAACTGAACTCAAAGAGGAAAGGCAAAAGAATGATAGTGAAACAATTCAAGGCAATAAATAATATCCTTGTGATATATCGATATTCAATGGCACGTTGCTATGGTTAAATTTTCGAAATGTTTATGAAAGTATTTTTAGTCTATAGCATGGAGGCAACAGTTGAAAATTTCTTATAGTAGTAAGATGAAAAAAAATAAAGTTTTTTTATTTCTATATTTTTAAAAAAAATATTCAAAATTAAATTTTCTTTTTAAGACTCTCTCGAAATATTTCCATTTCGAAATCGATAATATTGAATTTTGGTTTAAACCGCTGTTCAGGTTTGATTAAATCGTAACACAATTTATTTTTTAGCGATGTATTTAAATTAAAAAGCTCCATTTCTTCTTCTGTATCTGGATATTTTCCAGCGCTCATCATTTCTGGCAACCATATTTCATCCAGAGTGTTTTTCATAGTAAGCAACAAATCTTTATATGATTTCTGTAATATTAAAATATTAAATTTATTTTCATTAATGTATTTAAAAAACTTACTTGTAATTCTTTTGCATCAAAATCCATACTCATCTCAATTCCAGCAATTATTGTATTTTTAATCATCACTTGATTTTCTTGACTAATAATTTTATGAATCAACTTCCAAATTGAATCTAACAAAGCAATATCTTCAAATTTATTTCCCTCTTTGAGATTAAACAATTTTCTTTCGTACTTTCTCTTGTTTTTGCTACTCTTAAAAGTTTTTGCTGTGTTTCGCGACGTTTGTGAATTTATGCTTGTAGTGTCTGAAAACATTTCATCATCTTCGTCTTCCTGCGGATTCTCAATTCTTTTAATTTTTTCTTGTCGTAAGTATAAAAGTCTATGCTTTTGTGTCAAATATGATGATTTATCATCGCTTATTGACTTCAAAGTATCGGCAAAATGTTGTGCAAGGTGTGGCTGTACAACTGATTTTACTAAATTATCATCTCCAATTATTGAAATTTCAAACATTATTTGTGCATATTCCCGTGCGTTCATCAATGCTACAATTAATGACTTGTGATCGTTTGGTTTGAATTTTCTAATGATTTCACTCGCCTCAGAATAACGACCCAATTCATTTAGAGAAGTAATCAACTTATCAGCAAGATCATTTAATTGTGATTCATCATAGTTGTTTTTTCTCGCTAAAATTAAACATCTCTTCCAGTCTAAAATGTTACGAGCACTTGACAACGCTTGCTGATAATCGTGGCCTCTTTCGTACATTAAACTTGCATCTAATAATTTTCCTTTCATTCGAAGATAATCGCCAAATAAAGAACAAATTTTTTGATAGCATTTTTGATGATTTTTGAAAGCATTCAATGCATCCTCATAGACATTGTGCTTTTTAATAACATCAACACATTCATTGAATTTATTCTCATCGTTCTCACAAAGTTTTGCTATGTTTTCAATTGCTTTTGAATATCTTTTAAGATGACAGTCAATTTTAAATTTTGCATAAGCAGGTTCTAACTTATTGAGTTCTTGTAGAAATGGAACAAACTCTTTAGGATCTTTTTGACTTTTTTGTGCTACAAACATAACAAGTTGAAAGTCGTACATGCCTAATGCATAATTGTACAAGACATTAATGTCAATTAGGTAAAGAAGATATTTCACAGCATCATCTGCTTCTTTGTCATTTCCACCTTCTTTTTTCAAATCCCATATAAGTTGTAATGCACTCTCTACATTTTCGTTTTTCACAAAGCATGTAATCGAAGGTAGCAAATATTTCTTCTTATCTATCTCTGTAAAAAATTTCAACATTTTTTCGCAAACATAGCTGCTCTTATGTTCAACAGAATATGTCGCATCTCTTATGTTTTCGAATTTATCGCAATACTTGTACATTGTCATGGTTATATCTTCATTTTTCAATTCCGTCAAAAAAAGATTGAGCCACTGAATATTATCGATTTGTTTTATAAAAAGTTCCATATCGTCAATGAACTTTTGTGGTTGTACATCAATTATCAAATTTAAGTTTATTCTCTCTTTTCTTAATAAATCAAATGCCATCTTGTAATTTGATTCATTCAGATGCTTCTTAATGATTTTTAGTGATAATATTCGAGGCGATATTGTCTCAAGATTACCGCGAGGTAGTTGAAATATTACTTGTGATTTATTTTTAACTAGTGTAACAATTCGTGACCCTCTCTCAATCCGTCTTGTATCGATCACTTCTTCAGGATTTTGACTTATTTTTATAAATTTAAGTTCACCAATCGTTGTATAAAGTAGAAAATCATTGTCGTTTGTGATTGTAAATGATGTAACTTCCGTTGCAATCTCTTTTCCATTCAAAAAAAGTTTCTTCTTTAAATTTTTTAACGAATAAATTAAGTTTTTGTTACAACTTTTAGTTGCTAATACTCGTTCACAAAGCTCTGGTAGCTTCTGAAAATCTGTATTACTTATGCTTAAACTATCAGTTGTAATTTCAAATGAGATTAGTGTTCCATTGCGAATTTGTGCAACATAAAGACTTTTATCTACATTTCTTATATCGCATATAACATCTTCTAATTGAAGTTCGCTCAATAATGTCTCACTATGAACAGAATATAAATAAAGTGTACCGCCATTAGTAAAAAGCAAATGATTTGCATTTACCCATAGAGCATGAGTAACAAAACTTGTATTTTTCAATTGAATTTCTTTCACTAATTCAGTATCAATTAAACGCTTTCCATTTACAGCATTAGCAAAAATGCATTTGAAAAATTTAACTGAATTCAAACTGTCAGTTGTCATAAACGAATTTGAATCCCAATCAGTTGATGGTTCATGCAGAAAAGTTACCATATTCGGAGAATCAGATAATGAAACTGATAAACTTGACATTGGAGGTGGTAGAAGTTGACTTTTGAAATTTGTTAACAACAACTTCTTCTCATCAATTACAGCTACCATAGATTCATCATTCTCACTTAATCCGTTGGAATGATTTATGACGAAATCAAACTTAAATATTGAGAATTGACCATCAGTTTCAAAGATATTCAATTGCTTGGGTTCTGCATAATTTTGACTCCAGTTGTATACAATCTTATTAGAAAATGTCATAGTTTGTTTCAAATACCAGTGATAATTACATATTGTATAAAAATATAAAATGTACAAATCATTACATTTTGTTTCAATAAGAAGAATATCAGAATCCTGATTCCAGCATAAGTCAATCACTTCCTCAACATCGGGCGTAAAAGGTAGAATCAATTCATTGTGTTTAAGACCATTTCTTTCGAAAAGTGTTATTGTATACTTGTTATTATAAATTTCAGGCTTAGCGATCCATAAACCATACGGTTTCCATGCAATAGGCACTTGAAGATTAGCACAAAGTTCTGATACATATTGCATCACTCCTTCTTTATCAAAAACTTTAAACATTCTCCCATTCGATCCAACGAAATTTACAGCAAAATATTCACCATCACCTCGCCAACAGCATGTTATTGTTTTATCTAGATGATCTGTGCTTTGAATTTGAATTTCTTCCTTTTTGCGAGCATTTTTACCAACGGAACCGTGAAATTGAGTTTCCTTCTTCCCCCAACCAACTGTTATAAACTCCTTTTCCGCCTTTGCATTTAATGAAACTTCTACTAACACATCGAACGTAGAAAACATCAAAATCATGTTGTATGTTCTTTAAAGAAATAAATTTTTAATGACATTCATATATTTTAATATACGAAAGAACTCACTTTGTAATGAAAACAACAAGCTCTTGATCAGGACTCCAACTCATAGTTTCAATCCCATCGCTTATCAGTCCAACAACTTCATAATCGTTTGAGTTAAAATTATATGTTATAATCTCACCAGATTCAGTTGCAAAACATAAACAATCATTGATTTGAACGTATTCTAATGCTATCAATCCATCATAAGAACACAATTCTTTAATTTCGCCTGTGGTATGATCAATTGATTTCACAATATTGTTTTCATCATAAATATATGATATGCTCTCGAATACATGTTGTGACATCAACTGCGCTTTGATGCCATTATAATTATGGCTACTTTTATAGATTATCTTTAGATTTCTCATCGCAAATTATTATTAAATTTAATATTTATATGCACACACGTGAAACTTTTTTTTTTGTCAACAGCGAAACAGGGGGAAAACAAATAAAATGTTTCAATTTATTTAAAAAAGAAAACAGTCGTTACTTTATTTCAAAAATTCATTTCATAGAAAACAAAATATAGAAAGCATGACATTTCAAGATTATAGGTATTTTATAATTAGGTATCTCTGCACAATTTTTGTCGGGCAATATTTAAAAGTTCTTCAAAACTTAATTCGCTACCAGCTTTTTTCGATTTAATGGTGTTGTTAATGTTATTATTATTATTATACACATCATCAATGTCATTTTCTTTTGGCAAAGAATCCAAATCAGCATATGATTGCTTACAAAACTTCCGTCTCCCTCCAAAACGAATGTCAAATTCGCACAAAGATGGATCCAATTTAAATTTATCGAGAACATCATAAGCTGCTGCTGCCTCAGCAAATGTAATGAAACCGAATCTTAAGTCACTGGAGAGAAAAAAAATGCTCACATCAAGTCAACATAAATATACATTTAGAATAATATTAAACATACCCGTTTCTGTCTTGCTTTGTATGAATAGAAATCTTTTTTATAGTTCCGTATTTTAAAAACTTTCTACGTAGATCTTCTTTTGTTACTTCTTCAGTTAATTCACCAATATACACAACCTTTCGTTCTTCTATAAAATTAATAAAATAAAACTCAAACTAATGAGAATTTGAATAACTTGCAAATTGTCACATCTTCTTTACCTTCATAACTATAATTTGATAATCTTTGATTACGATATCTTTGTGCTGATATTCTATTATCAAATTTTCTGATTGAATCGTAATCTGATGAACGACATGAACTATAGGCAGAACTGTCACTTTCAGTAGATGAATCGAATTCACTACTGTTCACAGTGGAAGAGTATAATGAACGTGAATATTTATAATTGTTACGTTTGTAATAATCGTTTTCTGGACTGTAACTTCTACTTCTTGAACGACTTCGGCTTCTACTTCGAGTTCGAGATTTTCTTCGATAATTTCTTGCATTTTTAATACGATTGAAAATAATATCAGGTGACAATAAAAGTGGTGGGAAGAGTGGAGAGTTTTCTGTTTGCATAGTAAAACTCGAGCATTTAGGTCGTATCCGATCTTTTCGTAAATGCATTATAATTTTGTTCTCACCATGTTCTGAGTTCTTGCGTATATTACTATTATTTTCAATTGCTACTTCATTCAACGAATTGCATTTTTCATGAACTACTGCATTAATACTAGAAAAGAGAGTCGTTGAAGAACTAAGCAAAGTTTTTGCATTTTCGTCTTTCTTTATAGTATTGACGATATTTGTAAGAAATTTGGCTGGAGTTTTTGTTTCTAATTGCTCATCATCTTCTAGCGGCGAAATAGAAATATCTGTATTACATTCCATTGATATTAAAACAATTTCTTCATAGTCTGGATCTACTTCTTTTGGAACAATTTCTTTTTCATTCATAATTACAGCCTCATCAACTTGCATCGATTCAGATTGAGATGGTAGTTGTGGCAGCTGTTGCGGTTGATTTTTGGCAGAGAGAAGAGCTTTTATACTTCTCGGATCAGTTGGCAATTCAATAATTGGAAGAGTATCGGGAATATTTTCACATAATTCGAGCACAACCTTCTCACTACTATCATCGACTATTGGCGGTGCAGGTCTGCTAGCACGCACAATTTTATATTCTGCTAAATTCAATTTTTTGCGAGGTTTCTGTTCAACAGTAACTTCATTGTATACGTTGTTTAATTCGACACATGGTTTTTTATCATTTATATCATCTGCCATTTGTTTATTCTCTTCTTCCTCTTTTTTTATTTTGTTGATGTCGTTGTTGATGAAGAAAACAAATTTGTCGGAATTTTCACAATTTTTGACAGATTTTTGCTTTTCAACAAGCTCTTCATTCTCTGATAGCTCTTCATCATCATCTGTCTCGTAAATAACATTTGGATCGAGCTTAATTATCTCGTAATCAGTATCAACCTGCATTTTGTATTATTCCACGTGCTTAATTCTTTAACTTTAAATTATCCAATAAATATTATGCTACACTGTCATGAATCAATTCACGACAAATTTAGCTAATTATATTGATTACTTTATCACATTAAGAACAGTTAATATATAGCAATATCCTAGAAATATCGAAACTTTTTCTTTCACTTGCTTCCGACTGAAAACACACTTTACTTTCGTACAATTAATCCAAACCAATGATGTTTATATTTTCGTGTGGATATAGAAAAAAAAATTTATATTCAATTTTCAATCATAATTCGTTATGTTTTTATTTTTGATCAAATAATTAATTGCATCATTGATGCTCATATCTAAAACTACATTCTCTTTCAAATTGTGAATTTCTACTGTTGAATTAGTTTCGGCTGATTTAGCCCCAATTACTATAATATAAGGGATCCCAAGTTTCTTTATCTCTTTTAATCGCTTCCCTAATGTCATGTGTATCCGATCATCTACAATAATGTCGTCTACAAGTGTTGATGAAGAACTCGCAAGTGAATGATAAATTTCACTACTTAAATGTTTGACAGACTCTTCCTCTTTACTTCCTTCCTTTGGTGGAAGCAGACAAATTTTATATGGTGCTATTGGTTCTGACCACCTTATTTCATTTTCACTCGAGAGGACCTCAATTACTGCCGCTATAAGTCGAGTTACTCCAATTCCATAACAACCCATTTGAATATTTTCTGGTTTACCGGTTTTATTCAAAAATGTAGCTTTTAATACTTTGGAGTATCTCTCTTCGAGAATGAATGTATGACCAATTTCAATTCCTTGTTGATATTTGAGATCATCAAATTTACAATTTTCGCATATCTTCCCATCTTTTGCTAATTCAGCATTTATTGCTTTTGAACAAGCTGTACATGAAATAATTGAATCTTCACCGATAGGAGTCGCAATGTGAAACTCATGTGAAATTTTTCCACCCATATTTCCAGTATCTGCACCAATTTTTATAAAAGGTACGTCCAAATGCTGAAAAATTTTGACATATTGTTCACTGATTGCTTCATAAGTCTTTTTCGCCTCATCTAAGCTTATGTCGAATGTGTACATATCTTTCATCAAAAACTCTTTTGCTCTCAACAATCCAAATTTTGGTCTTAATTCATCACGAAATTTAGGTGTAATTTGATATAATCGAAGTGGAAGGCTCTTGTAAGATACCGGTGAGATAGATGCAATTAAATTAGTTACTGATTCTTCATGTGTCTAAAATATCGTTCGTTCATTATCTTCTCAAAATTTTAAGAATAATAATTACTAAGAAATAACTCACAGGGCTAAGAATTTGAAGTCTATTGTGTCTATCCGTGACTGTCATCAATTCAGTTGCTGCATTTTCAAATCTTCCTGATTTTTTCCACAAATCTGCAGCAGTAAGTGTTGGCATTATAATCTTTTGTCCATCGATTTGTGCCATATATTTATCAACAATTTTTGTTAGTTTCTCAATAGATCTTTGTAACAAAGGCAAAATATAATAAGTTCCATTATTGCAATGTTTCATTAGGCCACAATCTATCATTAACTAAAAATAAATGAGAGTTTATATTACTATTTAATAAAAATAAATTATTTACCTTCTGACTTTTAGATTGCTGTACTTCATGACTCTTGACAATAGCATTTTTCGGCACAATTAATTGAGGAAAAAATATTTTTGACAAGCGGTTCATTTTCTTCACCATACGAAAAATTCACCACTCATACTTTTGCGTCAATTATCGCATCTCTTAAGCTTTGAAGTGAAAGACACATTAAACGTAAAAAAATTATTTTATTTTGTTTTAAAAGTAATTACGATTTATTCAACGATTAAACTATAACAAAAAATGCGATAAAATATTTGACTACAAGAAAATAGTGAAAATTACTATCTTATTATTTTCTATGGATACTTTAAAGCGAAAATTTTTTCTGGATAATTTGATTTTTCTCCATATTCCATGAATTTTATGATAGCATAAGTTCTCAAGACAAAATGAATATATTGATCGTGTTTTAGGTTCATGATCTATTGATTCACATCAAACTTATAGTATTTGCGACAAACATTTGATAAAGATTATAAAAACTCCAAATAAAATGTTTTAAAATTCGTTAAGCAAAATTCATTCACTCAAGAGCAAATCGATAATGAAAGAAAAGTTCTGATATTGAAACTAAGTTACATCGACTGATTGTACTTTTTCCTTTTTTATAACTCACTCATGTCGAAGTGTGTAAAATGCCTGAGTAAATCTCTTTTTTATATATTTTTCATCTTAAGAAGCAATAAATTCGAGACTGAGGTGTAATTATTTTGGTGTATTTCAATTAATATAGTTTCATAAAGTTGTTTTTTTTGTACTTTCGCAACAATATAAAGACCTCTGTCATAAACTGTCTTTAAATCAACATTTCTGTTTTGGACTGCATTGTTATAAGATTGGATGTGAACCAATCTTTTGTTTTCTTGTAAATTGTCTTAAATTTTTGAATTTCATTAGCAACAGTTGGTTGTAGAGTAAAATCCACCAACATTTCATCTATCATGGCATTCACATTATTATTATCTATATTTTGGCTTTGCATTACTGCAAAAATGATAAATTTGAAATAGTTAAATATAAACGAATAAAAATTATGAACTATTAATTAACTCCCTTTTGTCTTTATACATTTCAGTTTCTGTCTCATCAAAAATAAGTGTTGATGTTTTTCGAATGTCGCACACCTTTATGAGATAATGATAATAAGATCTGATTCACATTTATGGCTTTTGTATCCATATCCTTTCTTAAATTGTCTAATTCCTTTTTTAATTGTATATTTTCTTATTCAAGTTTTCGGTAAGCAACACAGACATCTAACATTTTTTTTTTTCATTTTTTTATCACGTTTTATTATTCTCATTGTTTGTTTCTTTTAAAACTGTTTCATATCTTTTCTTAACCAGCTCACAACAGGCATTTTTCGTGTCATTTATCTCGCACACATTAGGAGAACCATTCTCATTATTACGAGTCGTAACTGATTCTGGAATTGCTAATTCAATCGTCCAATTCTCGACAATGGGTTGCTTAGATAAAATAAGTTTAATTTTTTGCATTTTTTTTAAAATGTGGGGCCTTGGGAACGTGGAAAGGACTTGGACCTCTTATCATTATAATTGGTACACTTATTCCACTTCAATGGTTCATCTATGATAGAATTATAGTTATTTTAAAACAAATTTTATCAATTAATTAATGTTTAATTATATTTATAGTTAAAGTTGCATTATCTATTCCTCGCCCACCACCAATCCAAATACCAGAATCACTTAAAGCAAAACTTGGAGCTACTGGATAAACAAAATTTTTTTGTGAAGATTCATGTTGAAGAATATCTTACCTAGATATTAATTGCAACTTTACAGCATGTCGCAATTTAAAACTTAAATTATTCTTCTCTTCTATCATTCCAATATTGTGTTTTTGCAATATTTGTTACTACACATTGGCGAATATTTTACATTCCAACAACTGAATGCATTTCCTAGCAAACACTCTCTGTTCTCTTATCTTCAACTTTTCTTTCTCGTCGGTTTTGAAAATATTTTATTTCCTTTAGTTTAATGATATGTCTTGTGTCGAATTGTAAAGTGATGGACACATATGTTAAAAATTAGTAGAAGAAAACCATTCAAGGAAAAAAATACTGAAAATTAGAAAACTTACTTGACTGCTATATTTCTGAAATATTTTAAAAATGTGCAAGAAATTAAAAAAAAGTTGATTTAAAAATTTTAAACAACACTTTTTTATTTTTCGAATTATCAAGTGACAAAAAATATTAAAATAAGATTTATTTACAGAAAAACCACCATTTTGATTAATGGTGATATTTTGGCGATACTTTTTATTTACGCCATTATTTTTCAACAGAACATCTAGTCCATTACGCTTTCCATTTCACATTTCAATAGATTTATCATCAATCTTTAAATGTTATTATTGGATAATAAGAGCTATGTAATGTGTTTTAATTATAATTAAAAAAGAAAACAAATATATCCAGTGGATTCTAATTGACACAAGAAACTGGCTGGATTAGTAAAAAGTTCCTAAAAGCTACTATATAACACAAAAAAGAGAATATGAAGCTTCATAAATGGTTCGATATCAATTTTCACTTCTCTCCTAAATAAATTCTAGTATCAAAAAAATGTAGTTATGTCATTTTCTTCTTATTATTTTGCTTTGCTCTTTGAAAATTGATCCAATTGATGAATATTGAGTTGGATTAAGTGATTGTATGCGATTATTATTTTAATAAAAAAATTGAAATTTTTTGTATGAATTGTATTTCACAAAAATTTTCCATTTTTTTATCAAGTCAGTCTTCTTAGTTGCACAAAAATTATATAGTAATTAAAATTGATTATAATCATCTGCATTTTGAGTTTACTGCAAGATGGATTATATATTTAAATGAAAAATTTAATATATTTAACAGATTTTCATGAAATTTCATGCTTCTTTTTACTCTCTCAACTATTCTTTCCTTTACATCAAATTTCTTTATATTAGTGATTAACATGCCTTTTCTTTAGCTTTAAATTTGAATATAAGAGGTTGTTTCACAAAAAATATCAGTAATAGTAGTAATTATGGTCACAATGTAAGCTTTTAAAATGGAATAATTTTTAATATTTAAATAAACTTTTATTCTCATCATTTTTCATCGCTTCTTCAAACAATATACTTTTTAATCATTCCGTCTTATTTCTTCGAGAAACATCTCTCATTACACATTTTATATTATGCAATAAATATCCTGGGACAATCTATTGAGTAATAGTCATTGAAATCCGAAGAAAAAGAGAAATGTGTATAGAAAGCGAACAAAAAAAGAGAAATTTTCATTATATATTGCACACGAGCAATTTTTTTAAAAATGGAAAACGTAAATCATTTTAAAAATATTCCACCACTTGTATGTAGGTTAAAAATAATAAAGAAAGATCTTAAAACGGAAAAAACAGTAATAAAAATTAGTCGAGCAGATATGTATATGTGAGTACGCGGGAGGATGCCTGTGACTAAGAAAAATAAAAAGCAAATTGCTTGTGAAGCTTTTTATAAATTTTATTTGACCTGCAAAGTATTTTATCATCATCAAATTGCTTTTTCTCTCCTTAATTCGCATCAACCCTGTTTGTCACATATACATGTCAACACTTTTTTTGAACATGGCTTGATTGCTTTCCATTAAAAATAATAAAAAAAATTGATCTTTAATTGAAATATTTTTCTTCGATCAACTTCGCTTAAACACAAAAATTATAATCATTATGTTTGAATATATTAACAATTAAAATTAAATAATATTGAATCGATACAACTTTTAACATCAAAAAAGCTATTTTCCTTCACTTTACATTTACATACACTCATGCCACTTTTCTTTTACGAACACATCCATTCTTTCCTGCTCAATTTCTGCCAATAATCATATTCTTCACCTGAGCTCCATTCATAAAATAATCATTCTCATCACAATTAGTTTACTTTTTTAATATAAAAAATATTATTGCGTAAAAATTTTCGGCCTTCCTTTGTTTGAGCTTGTTTTCTTTCCTTTTTTCTGGCTCACGATTCAGAAAAATCCAAATTACATAAGTTTGTACTTTATGTTGAGCTATTTCACATTAATTATTTCGATTATATAGATCTATGCCAATATGTAATATAATTTGTATTTCCATGAAGTGTTTCACTTATACAAACCAATGCAAACTCCGTTACTTGATGATGAACTATAGAGAAGAGTAAAAAGAAAAAAAACTCGTTAATATTCAATTTTTTGCAATGATAAAGACGAAATCTATCAAGCACATCAACCCTGATCTAATTTGCAAATTAGTGTATAAACAAGCACCGAAAAATTTAGGCGGACATGCGAAATTATAAATTTTTATAATTTAAAAGAGAAATTAGGAAAGAAAGAGTAGAGGGTAACCAATGAAAGCATAAGCCAGAACCAAAAATGCATCAACGTTTACAAACAATCATGAAAATTTGATTTTTTAGTTACCGGAATTTAGAAATGAGCTCGAAAAAACATGTCATCTCAGCGGTCATTTATTGGTGTGACGTTCTTCGATGATGCGAATTTTTCGTAATTGGCCAGGTTAAATTCATTTGTTATATATTTCAAGAAGAACTGAGAGCAGTGTGATATTCCAGTAATAAAAAATCAGTTCTTTTTACCCAGCCCATTTTTGCAAAGAAATTCTAAGAGTAGTTTCTTTTTTCAAATATGAAAATTGTGTCATCTTTCTTCATGAATTATCTTTTTTTTTTCTTGAAGAGACAATTATTGTAACAAGGTGCTGACAGTTGCAAAATTTTAAAAAGGAAGGAAGTATAAAAGTGGACTTTTGTTTACCAATAAGGTAGTGGTGTCTCAGAATGACGTGTGCTGAATTCTGACCATGTACCAAAACGTGGTTTGGGCACATCGATTGATTCAGTTGGCGATTGATTCTCTTTTGAATCTTTACGTTGTTCACTGAGTGATGTATTATTTAGCCTTATCACAAGCTCATTTTCTTGCTGTTGAGCTGAAACTCGATTAGTAAGCTTGTAATTAACACCCTGTGAAAAAAGATAATTAAATTAGTAAAATATTATTATCATTAAAACAGTAACGCTTGCAAACTTACTCCATTGTTATCCCAGAATTCTTTTCCATCTGTTCTGTAGCATACACAAAATTCCAATGATCGAGAGTGTGGTGGAAGTGTGAGTTTGAATGAAAATGTATCATAAATTACATATGCGCCGCTGGCACCCACAATTTTCGAGTATGTGCAAAGTGTATCAGTCTCAGACTTCCAGTTATCCCAAGATGATCTTATTATGACTTCTTTGTGAAAACTTAAGTTTTTCACTTTCACTGTTCCCACTACTGTTGATTCTGATTCTTTTATAATAACATTCTCCAATGATACGAAATTGTTTTCTAATTTGCGCCTATGACATAAAGAATAAAAAAACATTTTCGATAACACCTTATATTGATACATTGATATGCATTCTCACCTAAACTCTAGATAATCTGATGCTGGCTGTCTAAAATCAATGGTCCATTGTTCTTGTGGCACTGGAGAAATCATTCCTTGAGTAACATGTGCTAGAAATTGCAGTGACCATGTTGGCGGTTGAGTTGAAGCTTCCGACATAATTTTAACTTGTTCTAATTCGAGTCCTTTGTCGTCAGCAAAAACGACACGCTTTTTTGGCTTACGAATTTGTCTCTCACAATCATCACTATCCTCGCTGCTGTCGCTAGTTGTATCGTTTTTCAGGTGATCTGGCTCGTTTCGAACGATAAGGCATGATCGGCGTGGTTTAGGTACAATACATGGCTTATATGGTGTTAGACTTTGTAAATGTGATTGATATAGGGAAGTTTGTGGATTATTTTGCTGTAAGCGGCGTTGTGAAAGTGGCGAGAGGACAGCAGCTGATCGACAAAAGCGTGGGGATTCATAGAATCGATTAGGTCCATATTCTGATAGAAATCCAGTCGGTGGACTGTGACTGAATAGTGGAGGACTTTGTGATACCAGCATCTCGTAATAAGCTGGCATTGGTATGGAGCGCGAAGGCGTTATGTAATCCGTTTTTGAGGGTGAAATTTTGACTGTTTATAAAAATCTATAAAGAAAAATAATAATATTTTATTAGCCATGTGCGGTTTTGTTTTTGCCAAAAAATTTTCACGATACGATCAAAAAATAGATCAATGAAACGTGCTTTTAAAATTAATGATCATTCGTTCGATACATATACTTCATATAAATAACTTAGAAGTTTCACGTGGCAACAATATATATAAGCATATTTTTAAAAAGTGACAAAGGTTTTTACTCGTGATTTCACGCACATTAATTCAAAGAAATTATTCTTTTATTCATCGAGATGACTTTACTGAAAGATATTTATAAAATTTTATCTCTTCTTTAAATTCAAAAATTATAAAAATAAAATTTTCTCAGCACATCGACACACACACATGTTTTACAGATCATTAATATTGCATGTTATTTCCGAATTGCTATCAAATCGCCATGGCTTTCAACTTTAAAAAATAATATAATTAGGCAATTTGCCAACAGTCTATAAACAGCAAGCAAAAGAAAATACTTGTACTATCGCTAAGGTTCAGGGACATTAAGATCTTTAATAAAAAAGAAAATTTAAAATAAATGAAATTTCGATGTGCTTATGGCGCCAAATATATGTTTCGAGTAACAGCGTCAAATAAAATTTTGTATGACTTTCAATTATTACACAACAATTTTCTAGAACTCTTCACAGCTGATTGCAGTCAATAATCTTTTGAGTAATATGTACACTTTGGAGTATGATACATATGCGACGAGACGGAATAGTCTTGAATTACAATTTTTCATTAAGTAATCATCTAGAGATTTTGTGTGTATTTCAGAGAGTGTCGAAATTTCTTGATCACTCTCAAGTCTCGTGTCTATTTCATGAATCAATTTATGTTTCTTTTCTGATAACATAAATTTATGGTTTTTTATGTTAAATTTAACTCACGTTTAAAAAATTTCGAGATAATATAAAACTTGCTGCAGCTGATAAATACGTTTGAATGAATCATTGATGATGATTACCATTATAATGTTAGAGAGATTTCCCCGACTATTGTGAATGAGTTATTTTTAATTTTTCTATTTTGGTCTGTCTCATCGCACTGCAAAGCATGGTGATAACGAAGTTTCTAATCTTTGACATTATGATAGTGAGTCACATGTCGTACATGTGAAATTTACTGCTGTCTTAATCTTCCCTTTTCTTTGATTACGAGAATAGCACTTGAATGATGCATGCATGCATATTATTGAAGGACTTTTTTTTAGATTTTTAATATTTCGCTTTCGTCAACTTTTTCTTGATTATAAAGAAAGTAAAATTTAGCAGTTTTTAATTATATACATGTATTAGAGAGAAAAACAACTTAGTGACAGTGAAACCTTCAAAAATATTTCGTCATATCCATTTGCGAGAATTATTTTTTTGGCGATATTTTTAGCTTATTTAATCACTTGTGAAATAGTAGCACCATCACTTACACTCTTGTATTCTTATTTGTGTATTAATATATTATTATTATTCGGGTCATAAAAAAATAAATTTCATTCTGGCCGCTGCCGTCACTATTTCTCTCGAATAATTTTTCAATGTTACATCGTATAATGAATAAAGTTATCTGTTTGGCTATTGAATTTCATTTGAATATGAATGAGAAGAAGAATAGATTTACGTTAAAATCTTGAGATGAATGAACTTTTGATTAACGTAGAAAATTTTCATTGACAAATGCAGTAAATGTATGCAAATTACACTTAATAGAATTTATCCATCACAAATTGCATTAGCACAATTGTTATGATTCTCAATCCGCCTTCACTTTTATTTGAAAACTGACACTGCGGAAACACAAGTTTACAAAACCTTAAACTTCTTAATTGTCGCAATGGTCATCAGATTCTTTGCACTGTACATGAATACATAGTTTTCGGTTTCACTTATACACGAGTTTAAGTTACTCCACATTCATTCTATTGAATTGACATAACTGTCCAGACGGGAAAAGGTCATTTTTCTATTAAGTTATTGCGTTCTTTTATTACCTACTTTTATTATTGCTCAAGTTTAACAAGTAATTTGAAATTTTCGTCAAAGAACACATTTTGAATATTTTTATTTTATGTGTAAAATTCCATTCTCTAATTGATTGATTTAATTTTAAAATGACATTTCAGTTTGAAATGCCAGAAAAAGAAATTATTAAGGACAGAAATATTGAATTTCACTTTAAATACGTTTAAAAATACTTTTTCTATTAATTGTGGTTTTGACTTGTCACAAATAATGTAAAAAATATGCACTTTTTGTCATAATTTTGAAATTATAAGATATATTTCATCAAAGACAATTCTTATAATTTCAGTAATCAAATAAAAAATCCATTTAAAATCAGTACTTGTTCGTCCCAAATTTTAATCATCTTAAATTGCATAAATGACATTCAAAATAACAAAGTTATTAGGTCTATGAAAGAAGAAAACATCACTAAGAGCAAATTTATTTTTCGTGAATGTAGTTTGACGTATGTATAAGCGAACGACTCTCTCTCTCTCTCTTACTTTCTCTTGAGTTATTATTTTTTATGGCTTAAACATTTCTCTCTTTTTTCTAAAATTAAAATTGGTGATTAAATATATCTCGAAAAAAAAGGAGAAAAAGAGGAAAACTGTATTCCTGCTTTCTTTGGAGAGTATTTAAATTTTTTTTCTTGCTCGAAAAAATGTGTTTATCTCAGTTTTTATCATATTTTGGCAAACGACGAAAAATATATAATGTTACGTCTTGACTTTTATCTATTCATGATGATCCTTTTTTAATTTTTTCTTGTTATTGAAGATTTTGTAAATAACAAAATTTGCATGAGAAGAAACTTCAAATCAACGAAAAAAATAAATATATTTATAGTCTATTTTTTACTTTATATTTTCGAAATGAGATAAGACAGCAATATCATTTTCTCATCATAATCATTCTAGGAATATTTTTTGTATATCATTTATTCCCTAAAAAGACAAATTTTTTTAAAAAAATTTAATTTTTAAAAATTTTTTTTGGACTTAAAATAATTTTGAGCAAGATGCAATATAAAGTACAGTTGATGGAATTAATCAGTGCCCTTTCTACACGTGTTAATCAATCATTAATAAAATAAATAAACTCAGGGCACGAGAAGTAATAATATCTTCCTTTGTAAGAAGGAAATAAAATAATTACTTTTGCAGCATCATACAAAGAACTTTATTTAATTAAAAACAAACTACGAAATCAATATTTATCGCTTATTATTTAATATATCAAATTTTGATTTTTCATCAATATTTTGACGTCAAAAATATTTTTGTTATTTAAACTTCAATTATTTTTCTGCTGATAAAGACAAAGTGAGTGTTTTATAAAAGGTTTGAAAATTAGTATAAAATTCAATGACACTGAAATTTTACTTTACTTCGGTGCCTCAGCAATCGAAATATTATTTTTAACTATAAAATTAAGAGATAGAGTGCTAAAAATATAAATTCACACGTTCATATATCACACGCTCAAGGGAAATTTCGTTTACTATCTTATCGTTGAGGGCTTAGGGAAGTTATCATGTATGCAGTTTTAAAATTCCATCATATTCTCACAAATTGCATTCAAAAAAATATTTTCGTCACTTATCAAAATGGAACAAGTAATGAGATGTGGCACACTTTTGTTGATTTATTAAAACAACTAGAACTTTCCTAAATGTGCATTTGTCTTTGTTCCAAATATTATTGACAATGAGGCGAGACTATTTGTTGCCGGTAATAATATTAGAATTTTTCTTTGTTGGTAAAAATATAACAGTAATACAATAGATAGACTGTTGATTGATACTCACTACTTGTTGTGTATAATAAAAACTTTTTTGGATTTTTTTGCTGATAAATTGTTTTACAATTTTTTTCTTTTTTTATTATACTTTCTTTTAGCACTTGATAATATTAATAAATTTTTATTGAATTAATATTCTCATGAAAACTATTTTTATTATTTTTTAAAGGCACTATTTTTTACTGCAGTCCAAAAATTACTGCATTCAATTAGAATTTGGCACTTCTTATTAATAACTTTTTTACCGATAATCTATTGCTCTTTGTTTTAATGAAAACTTTTTTTTAAATTGATTTTTATTTCAGAGACACGGACAATTTTTTTAAATTTTCTAAAGGCTATTTAATCTTTTTAATATAAAGATTTTTTCACGTTAAATCAATTTGATTGAATTTTTTCGCGTCTCGTTTCTAGAAGAGCATCTTTACGATTGATCAAGTTTATAAAATTTGTCGTCCTCTATGGAGAGTTATTTTCTACAATCGGCTTATAAGTTTTCTTTCGTGCATTTTGAGCAAGTGTGAGCGCAAAAAAGAGAGATTGTGAGAAGAATTGAGTAAAATTGTGAGCACAAAATGCTCGCTCTGAGTTTTTATTTTCTTAAGGCTAATGATCTAGTAATAGCGCCGTCCATCCACAGTGATAATACCTAAGATACTTTCATTCGTCTTTAGTTTAATAACTCCCAATTTTGCATTATTACACACAATCATTTACTGTATCAAAATCACATGATTCCCTTAACATCCAATCGACATACGTAAATATTTTAAAGATTTATAATATATTGTATTTTGGTGATACTTTCAGGGTCCGAGAGAGTTGAGTTTTTCTCGCATTGTGAGTGATATGAACAAGCGCACTGTTATTATTTTTATTTTTCTTTCTTCTTCTTTTCAACGAACTTGCACGCGCTTGGAGCATGATCAAAATTTTTTGTGTGACGAGGAGATTTCTCACTTACACATTTACGGCAATATAAAGTATGTAGGTAGCAGCAGAAAAGGAAAGAAAATATAAAGAGATTTCAAGCGGTACAAAAATGCTATAAAACATATGATAAAATTACTTAATGACTATAGAAAAGAATTTCAAATTTGTAAACAAATTTATGATTTCTATTATCGTTATTATTGGATAAGTGGATACGCATGCATGCAAAATTTTCAAATAAGTTAATCAAAAGAAAGGATTTGATTGGGTAAAAAAAAAATATTAAGGGTAATTCAAAATTTATGTTAACAATGAAGAAAAGTAGTTTATGATCGTTTAACGCACAGTAATGAATCATTTTGCGCGGTGGCTGTCATTTATTTCGACATGCAGATATACATTTTTTAAAATATATTTTCAACAATTTTCGTGTATCTTTTTATTTTTTAAATATCAAGCAAATGTGTTTGTATTTGTTCTTGCATCACGAGAAAAGGAATCCAGTACATAATTTGCGTAGATAAAAAGATCTCGTGTGCTTTGCATAAATTGAAAAGATGTCATGAAATATATAAATTTACAAAACACATGCTATAACACGCTATTTTAAACGATTTTCTCACGTACTGCTTTTCTAAACAAAACAAACATTATATAGTTAAATGACATCCTTAATTAAAGCCAATCAGTTAAGTTGATAATAGCGTCAAATCAAAACATTTTGGTAATTAGTGAGCACAATAAATAAGTATTGACATTATTTTACTATTTGTAAGTTCATAACATCGCTTTAAACTAGGTAGGTATTTTCTTTGATCTAATTATGTACACTTTTATTTATGTGTTAAGAGGTCAAAGATTGATGAAATTTAATTAGCAATAATTGACGACTCTCGAGACGACAACATAACGTAACAAGTAATAATCAAGTTGAACTTAATCATGCATCATTTCACTTCTCTCCAGACGATCATGCGTTCGACAAATGATATTTTGTCTTTTTTGCCTGTATAATTTCGGGTAAAAACAAGAATATACCTTATCTTATCGTCGTGACAGTAAAAGGGTGCTTGTTGTCTGGTAATAAATTTTAAAATTTTTATTTATATTTTTCATTCATTTAATTGTCATCGCAAATTTTGCAACTTAATATAAAGATTTTAATATTTTAGTTTGTTTTATTCGCAGTTGTGAACGATTGATATTATGATTAAATCAATAATAAAACACCTGTTTTCATGACTTTTTTCGATGAATGTTTTTTGTCATATAATTTATAATGAAATGTTTTTTACAGAATATATAAATAGAATATTATTTTCAAAAAAAAAAACTGTTGAGTGTATATAAATAAGAAAAACCAGTAATATTAATCTTCAATGATGTCTAACAGCGCATTTTACCGTAACATAAAAGGATTTTTAGCAAAATTTAATAAAAATTAATGAAATCGATCTCAAAATAATTTCAAAAGTATTCACTCTGAATTTTATGAAAAATTTTAAGCAATATTAACATTAGACTGCACGATAACAATTGTATTCGAAATATATTTTTAAAAATATTAATAGCAAAAAAATATATAGTGAAAAAAATTTGACACGAAATTTTTTTAAATAATTCGTGAACGGGGTAGAGTTTCGGGAAGAATTTTTGTTTGAATAGATCTCTTAAGAGCAAAAAGTTTTATTAAAAATCGTTCTGTTAAAGACTAATTAAGGAAACAGACGGACGGACAAAATGCGAACAATATCGTCTTTTTTGTATGAATAGGAACATGCGCTAAAAACAATAATTACACATGTTGATCAAGTAAAGCAGCGATTAATTTTATTTGTAACTAACCAACTGAACTAAATTATCATCGAAAAGTGACAGTGATGTTTGTAAGAGGAGGGGTGAGATATTACGATTGCGTGGGAAAAAAAATTTTTTAAACGGTCTATAAAAATAAATTACCGAAGAAAAAATGGGATAAAAAAATGTCTTGTTTGTCACTTAGAGATGTGAAGATAGAATAGTAGCTAATAGATTCTATGACCTTCGAGGCTTGACTTCTTTGGTTTTTAATCCGAAAATAGAAGGAGAAAAAATGATAATTTATAAATATTAACTGATGAAATGGAAACAATTTTTCACTCAAAAGAAAGCTAATTTATTATTCAACCGCGAAAAAGAAGAATATCTGCATGACGTCTTAAAAACTAAAATCTAAACTTTATGACGTTAATTTTGTATCATTGCATAGTAACATTTATATCAAATCATCCGCACAATGTAAACCGTACATCAAAAATGTGTACATTTTATTGCGTCTTAATTTTGGCCAAATACCTGATAATGGTTTAAATATAGAAAATATTTCGTCGTTGATCACGGTTTTCAATAAAAAATGCTATTGTCTGCAACATACTAATTTTCTGTCAAATTGTAGGAAATGTCATTAATAACTTTCGAGTTGTACAAAATAAAAGTTTGCTTACGTCGTTGATATTCAATAAATATGAAAATTTAACAATTTTTACCGGCATGTTATCTTCCTGATTTTAGGTGTGCAAAGAATAATTATCATTCACATTCTGCAAATATTTATCAAGAATTAAATTGTTTTCAAGTCGAAAAATGAAATAAGTTCCTATATGAGGTAACTGCTAATAAGAATGATGAGGGTGTTTAGGAAGTAACTGCATGCATATTAAATTTTCTGTGAATATTTCCTGCCTAGATACTGTTCAATAATTTATTTATAACAATTTCTATCATTTCCACATATGAGACTGAATATTCATTTTTTTTTCGAAAAAGCCAAGGTTTATTTTAATTTCACAGACGTTTTAATTAATACAAAATTTATATTGGTCATGTGCAGAACAATCTTTTAACTTCAATCTTATTTAATTGAGTCTACGTGAATGGTTTCACAATCATCTTAAAATGATAATGTGTATTAACATGGTAGCACTTATCTACGGCGTGATGTCCACGCATTACTTAAGTTGATTTTATAATTGGAAAATTTTATGTAAACAGTCTGTATTTATTAAATATGTTAATTGTTCTTCCTTGAGATTCGACCCTTTCATTGAACCAGGATTCACACTGTATGAGTAGTTGTCACAATCGTTGCACATGATGCAGCTTATGAATTAAAACTGATAATAATTTGCCTTTACAATACTAATAGAAAAAAATTGTAAGCTTTTGCAAAAAAATTACACAAATGTGATCGCTGGCGCTTACAAATTTTTTTATTTACAATATAACTCACTAACCCATATAGAGTAAAAGACATTTACTCGTACAATATTTAAAATTTAAAAACCTATATGCAGACTTCACTCATGAAATATATTTTAAAAGTATTGAAAGAGAGATTCATCATAAATTCTAATTAATGCTGATCATTCACCGTTCACATGGTTTTTCTTCAAAATAAGTCGAGCACATTTTTTGCTAGACTTGTTTATGATGGTTATTTTCGATTGCACTGATTGTCCAATAATTAAAATTTTATTTTTAGAGGAACGAGTGGGTTGAATGAGAGAGGTCAGTGTTGTACATAATTAAATCAACTTTCTAATGAATTTTGCTTTTCATCCGATATTTTTTGTTTTTCAGAAATTGTTTTTACGATTTTTCAACAAAGCAAAAAAACAGATTCATAAAATTAACACCGGTGTTTTCAAATTTTATTTTCTCATATGTATACAAAAGAATATACATAGGCAAGAGACAAGAGAATACATAGGCAAAAAAAGATATAGAAAGTACACGACCACGGATCGGAGTACTTAAGCGCATTTTTGTCGCCCAGATCAGTGTTTATTAACAGATTACAGAATTAACAGATTCGTTTTTAATCAGAAGCTTCATTTAAAATAAATTCAATAAAACAAAGAACTGATGTTAAAAACTGTTAAGTTCTTTGAAGCAATTCAGATTTTCAAATTCATATTAAGGAAGTCTTTCTTGGTTTTTAAATATAAAATATTAAGATTAAAATGAAACAAAATTTACAAATCGCAAGTTTTCCGACTTTAAAACATCGTTGTTTTGTTTTTCTTATCAATATTGGAAGTCTATTTAGGAAAATGGGTCGAATGAATTAATGTATTAAATCGTCTTATCAATAACATAAATAACGGTCAATTCAAATTCAAAAAAGATGCGAAAAAAGCGACGACGAAAAATCTTAGTAACCGAAGAAAAAATTTTTGTTTACAATTTTCAATATGGAAAATTTAAATCGTAATATCTC
>JACWBX010003967.1:2778-19107 GCA_014622435.1 Polypedilum pembai
TTGATAAATCCTCTGAATGGAGTTCTTTTTCTCAATCAAGACACATGGATCATTCATATTCCTTTAATTAATCTCAATTACAATGCATGGAGAATTTATTTACTTATGTGTGCTGTGCCAAGTGTGATTTCAGCAATTTTAATGATTTTCTTTATTCCTGAATCTCCGAAATTCACTTATGCTCAGGGTGATGAAATTCGAACTTTGAATATTTTGAAAAGAATTTACACGTGCAACACTGGTCGAGATGATTATGCAGTTAAAGCTTTGATAAAAGATAAAGAATTTGAAGATGCGTGTAATCAAAGCAAAAAAGGATTTTTTGAATTTTTGTGGTCACAAACTGTTCCATTGTTTAAGAAGCCTCATTTGAAAAATACACTGACAGCTTGTTACCTTCAATTTGGAATTTGCGTAGCTGCCAATGGATTTTGGACTTTCTTTCCTGAATTAACAAACAAAGTCTCAATTTGGTTGAAAGAAGATCCTTCTCACAAAACAGCAACAATTTGTAGCATAAATTCAAGTTTCAATACAACATTAACGACAGAAAATGTTCAGTCATCTTGTGTGACAAAGCTTGAAATGGAAACTTTTACAAATGCAATAATTCTAACACTTTTGTACAGCTTTTTTTGGTTCATAATTTCTGTGCTGATCAATAGAACTGGAAAATTATTGATAATGGTTTTTGTTGCTTTCTCATGTGGAACTGCAAGTGTTTTATTGATGTTTATTGAAATACCACAAGCATCACTTTACATATATCTTGTGCTTCTTATGGGAGGACTGAATATGAGTGTTGTCAATGCTTCCACAGTTGAACTTTTTCCAACAAATCTCAGAGCAATGGCTGTCTCGATTTCGATGATGTTTGGTCGAGTAGGAAGTGTAGCAGGATCAAACTTTGTTGGACTGACAATTAAAAACTTTTGCACTTATACTTTTATTTTACCAACTGTTTTACTTATATCTGGAGGATTTTTATCTTTCACAATACCAAACATAAACAAGAAACATAAAAAATAAAATCAAAATTCTCTCAATAAAATTTTACTTCTTCTCAAATTTCTCAGTGTTTAAATTCTTATGCTCATTACTTCTCATCACACAGTTCGCGAATTTCAGTTGACGAGTAAACAACTTTTTAGAAAAAATAATTTGTTTGTTATCAGTGAAATTTTTTGACTAAATGTCATGAGAATTTTACTTTACAAATTTGTGTTTCTTTTAATAATAATTAATTTTGTTAATTTATCACAAAGTGATATTTTGATTAATGATGATGGTAAGAATAGAAAAAAAAAATTGAAGAAAATTGTATAAAACTAAGTGAAGATAATTTAAAATCAAAATATAGTTTTAATTCTACTAAGTTAAGCTCAAAACAGATTCAAATTAGCAAAAAATTTACAAATAAATCACACAATAAATCAAAAATGTCAAACAAATTCATTCATAAATTTCATATTTTTAGAAGAAAATTATGAGGAGAGCAGTGAGATAACAACCGACAATGACCCGCAAAATTGTAATGGTGAGAATTTTCAAGTTTATTTGCGAGCAATGTGAAGGTTGTTACTGATATGAATTAATTTTTTTATTATTTACAAAAAAATATTTATGAATCATAGACGAATTAAAATCTGGAATGAATGATTTGTTGAAAATGATGACATCAGTGCAAAAAGAATTGTCTTATCAAAATGCTGAAATAAAATATGTTCAATCACTTATTGAAAATTGTGCATCATGTAAAGTTTCATCTGGAATTGAAACTTGTGCAATTGCAAATCCTTGCTTTCCTGGTGTTGAATGTTTTGATACTGTAAATGGAATTTCTTGTGGACCATGTCCTAAAGGTTTTAAAGGTGATGGAAAGGATTGTTTTAGAATCGAATTGTGTAGTGATAATCCTTGTTTCACGTAAGTATTTTACAAATTAATATTTATTCTTTGGCTATTGAAATTCGAAAGTTTTTCGTTTTATTGTGCTAAACATAACAAGTCTTAACGTTCTATAGGTTTAATTTCTAAAGAAATTTTCAATTTAAATTTTATAAACTAAATCATCTTTTTCACAAAGCAATTAACAAATTTAGTTTTGCTCGAAATTTCTTATTTCCAATGTGTCATTTAAAATAATTTGTTTGATATGGATAGAAGCAAAATATTATTTATGAACGAAAGCAATTAACTTTTTTGAGTGCAAACATTTGTTCTGTCAAAATTTACATGCGTGACAAAATCAGAACAGTTACAAAAAAAATTTCGTAAAATTTCTAAATATTCCTTCTTTCACGAGCAAACAAAAATACTATACAGTTTCTGTTTATATGCTTTTGATATATCATGACAAGTAAACGGAAAGTTTTAATGCATTTTTAGTTAATCGAGTTTTCTTTTTCATAAGTGGAGTTCTTTGCACTGATAATGAAAACGGTGCACTCTGTGGCTCTTGTCCTCCAAATTACGAAGGAAATGGAAGAGTTTGCACGTTAAGACAAAATCTTTGTGAAAATAATCCCTGCAATGATGGTTTTCGATGTATTCAAATCAATGATTATCCTTTTTATCAATGTATCTCATGTCCACCGGGTTTTACAAGTTACGATGGCTTTGATTGTGTTGATATTGATGAGTGTGAAATATTTCAACCATGTGATCCATCTGTGAGATGCACAAACCTTTCACCTGGCTTTAAATGTGATGCTTGTCCAATAGGTTACAAAGGACACTTGTCTGAAGGTTTCTATATTGAAACAACTATTGATCATGTTTTTCAAAGACAAGTATGTGAAGATATTGACGAATGTCTTGATGGTACTGCACGCTGTGGTCAATTTGCTTTATGTCACAATCTACTTGGTTCTTATGAATGTCTTTGTCCTGTTGGATATAAAAAATCAAATATCACTGATGATTGCATTCTTTTGCCCGGTGCTTGTCTCGATGGAACTATTTGTGACAGAAACGCTCAATGCAGATACATTGGTTATGGAAAATATTCATGTAAATGCAAAGTGGGATATGCTGGTGATGGACAATATTGTGGAAGTGATCGAGATCTTGATGGATTTCCAGATTATGATTTAGGTTGTGCTAGCATTTATTGTAGGAAAGACAATTGTGTTTTGGTGCCTAATTCTGGTCAAGAAGACACTGATGCTGATGGCATTGGAGATGTTTGTGATCCTGGTAGAAATTTAAAACTTTTTAAGTAAATTTTAGAAATTTAAAAACTTTTCATTAATAGATATTGACAACGATGGAATTTTCAATCGCAATGACAATTGTGTTTATGTTTATAATCCAAATCAATCGGTAAATTAAATGAACATAAAACTTTATAATTTTAGTTCAAATAATAATTTTTTTTAGGATATTGATGGAGATAAAGTAGGAGATAGTTGCGATAATTGTCCAGATATTTTCAATGGTGATCAATCAGGTCAATTGGAGTTTTAATTTTGATTGTTTTTATATTTATAAAGTTTTGCTTTTTAATTATAGATATTGATAATGATGGTTTGGGTGATAGATGTGATCACGTAAGGAATTTTTTTTCCAATTTCCCATTGATTTTTTTTCCTAAAAAAGCTTTTTTAATTTAAGGATATTGATGATGATGGAATTTTCAATGAACTCGACAATTGTCCAAAAATAGCAAATAGTGATCAAAAAGATAGTGATATGGATCGAGTTGGAGGTTGAAATTAAATTTTTATTTCTTCAATAAATAAAAATTTTTATTTTAGATGTTTGTGACAATTGTCCTTTGACACCGAATATGGATCAGAAAGATACTGATGCGTAAGAAATTTCAACAAAAATTGATGAATTTATTTTACTGAATTTTTTTTTAGTGATTTAATTGGTGATGCTTGTGACAACAATCTAGATAGAGACCAAGATGGAATTCAAGACAATAGAGATAATTGCCCAGATATACCTAACGCTGATCAAGTAAAATTATTTTTAAATTCCATAACATAACTCATTAGTTTTTGAATTTCAGGTTGATACTGATGGAGATGGATTAGGAGATTCTTGTGATAAAGTAAGAATTAAATTTCAACTTCACCATTTTTTGCTATTAAACAATTAATTTTCTAATTTGAACTTTATTGACTTTTTATTTTCCAGGACATTGATAATGACGGAATCATAAATGAAACTGATAATTGTCGTTTCGTTCCAGTAATTAAACACAAATTTTTAAATTTTCTTAATAAATTTCATTAAATTTTTTCCTTCAGAACTTTGATCAACAAGATTCAGACAATAATGGAATTGGTGATGCATGCGAAAAAGATTTCGATGGAGATGGTCATGAGAATTTCGTTGATAATTGTCCACACAACAATAAAATTTACATAACTGACTTCAGAACTTTCCAACAAGTCCCACTTGATCCTGAAGGAGACTCACAAATTGATCCTAAATGGGTCATTTTTAACAAAGGCGCTGAAGTGGTTCAGGTATGAATGGTTTGATTAAAAAAAGAATTTCAATTTTGTTTTTAAAAATTATATTTTTTCAGACAATGAATTCAGATCCTGGAATGGCAATTGGTTATGATTCATTCAGCAGTGTTGACTTTGAAGGAACACTTTTTGTCGATACTGATGTTGATGATGATTACATTGGTTTCATATTCTCATATCAAAGTAATAGTCGCTTTTATGCAGTCATGTGGAAACGAAATCCTCAAGAATATTGGCACAAAGAGCCTTTCGTTGCAAATGCTGAGCCTGGAATTCAAATTAAATTGATCAATTCTGAAACTGGGCCTGGTAAACTATTGAGAAATAGGTAAATTATTAAAATTTATTCTTTATTGAGAATAATTTATGTATGATTAAAGCTTATGGCACACTGGAAATACAACAAATCAAGTAAAATTGCTATGGAAAGATCCGAAAAATGTTGGATGGAAAGAAAGAACCGCATATCGTTGGCATTTAATTCATAGACCAAAAATTGGCCTCATCAATATGAAAATTTTCAATGGCAAAAGATTAGTTGTTGATTCTGGCAATATTTATGATTCAACTTTGAAAGGTGGACGACTTGGAATGTATGTGTTTTCACAAGAAATGATTATTTGGTCTAATTTGGTTTATAAGTGCAATGGTAAGTTTGAAAATTAAAATTATTTAAATTTTTACCAAAAGGAGAAAATCTGATTGAAGAAATTTGAAAAATATTTTGGGTTTTTTCAAATTTCGGTTCAATCTTTTGTTGACTATTCGGTTAAATATAGAGAAAATTTTTAATTAGACACTTTGCTAAAGAAAAAACACTCCATGACCACGAGTATAAATTTATTAGGAAAATACGAGGGGATAGACACTGGGGCAAAAAGGGCAAAAGGGCAAAATTTTTGCCCTTTTCCATATAAAAAAGGGCAAAAATAATTTTTTTTGCCCCAGTGTCCATCACCTCGGAAAAATAAAATAATTCGAGTTCAATTCAAACTTGACTGAAATGTACTACATTTAATGTAGTCCGAAAAAAATAGTTTAATTTCTTTAAATATCTCTTTGTATTTCTGAATTTCAAAAATCTAACTTTTCATAATAAATTTTTCATATTTTCTTTTCAGAAAATGTTCCAGCAAAAATCTACGCAAAACTTCCAAAACATCTTCAACGCGAATGTCAAATTGAAACAATGTTGAAGCGAAACGAACGAATGCTACAAAACTGAAAATGAAATTCAAGCTTAAAGAGTTGAATGAACAACTTATTGTGGTTTTAAATGAGCTTCTTAATTCTTTTTCTATTTTGAATGAGTCATAAAAAATTTAAATAAAATTTTAGCAACTTGATGTCTGTCAATGTCTTTAAAATAGAATTTCTTAATTTTGATTTGATTTCTTAAGTATTCGGCTAAGTAAAAAGTAATTTATTTCAATTTGATATGCATATCAAAAACACACGTGTTCAAGTGGCAATCTAAATGCAAACTATGAAAACAACAGTCGTATTAATCCACTTCATATGTAAGTAACTGCAATTGTAATTACAAACAAGCACGTAATATGATCGGAATTTAATGAGAAGAAGTTTTTTTGTCAATTTGTGTATTTCACTCAATTATCATTGTCCATTGTTTTACTCTCACACACTAGAGAGTGAAAGAATAATTTTTATACATTCACATGCATAAAAAAGAGAGTCATTGATGTTGTAGTGAACTCATTTGCTCATTTGAGCGTAAGAGCCACCTGACTGAGTGTTCTAGAAAGCATTCATGCAAGAAAGAAATTTTTTAAATTTAATTATCAATAAATAAATATTTATAAATTACAAATCTCATAACAACGTGACTCACAAATCGAATAAAATTTTTATATTTTTATAATCATTCTCTCTTTAAATTTACTCATGAGAGAGAGCTAAAGAAAAAAACTCTCGAGAGATTGCTCACCAAATATTTATTATTATAGAGAGAATCAATGTTGTTTACGGTATTTTATTTTTTTTCTCCATTAGTTTGTAGTTTCTTGTATGCTTTGTTATTAATTTTTTCTTCTTCTTTCTTGATGTTTCCTTTTATTTTATAGTCGCACCCAGGTAATATTGTATTTTTTTTAAGTTTGGTTTTTACATTAAATTGTGTTCGAGTATTAAAGAAAATTTCAATGATTGTTAATAAATGACTTATGCAAAGGGTTAAAAAGGATTGACATAATTTTATATTATTAGAAGTCGAAATGGTAAAATTTTGCGTTGATAATATCCAAAATATCTTCAAATAAAATTATAATAAATATTTAAATGTCAAATTTTTGAAAGATAGTAAAACATCATTAAAGATTATCGAGTGTTCACATCTCAAAAAAATTAGTTTACATTCAAAACTAGAATTTTTGATTACTAATCAAACTTTTATTATAAATTTTGTAAAATCAGTAATTACCCAGTGAGAAATTTAGTCCGGATTTTTTTAATATTTCCCTCGATCCGGACTAAATGTAGTCCGGCGGCCGTCTCATCCGGCTAAATTTTCATATAAAAAACTAGCATTTTCCAGAATTTTCAAATTTTTTCTAATATCCGGACTTTGGCCGCCGTCCTTCACCAAGTCCGACCGCCGGACTAAAAAATTTAATTTTTTTTTAATATTTTCTTATCCGGCCGCCGGATTCCGGCTAAAAAAATTTTTCTCACTGGGTAATATTAACAGATTATTAAAAATCGCTCTGAAAAAATATAAACTATTCTACAAAATTCTTTTAATCAAAGCTAGAAATTTCAAATTGATAAAATATATTGAGATATTTCTAGAAAGTGTGAATATGTTTATAAAATGTAATGCTTATGACAAAAATTCAACAATAAAAAGATCTTTCTTGTATTCATGGGTAACTTTAACTTTTTAGCTCCCTTCGCTCTTGTTTTCTCACAACTACATATTACACACGTTTTTATTTTTATTTTTCGCTCTACTCTTTGTGCTTTGCCTTCTATATTAAAGCGAAATTAAAAAGAGAAGAGAGAAACGAAGAGAGAGAGAAGAAAAAAATAAAAATAAAAAAAATTGTGTTCATTTTAGTTGCGATGTTGAACCGGGAAAGTTGCGCGATAGAGTTTCTCATTTGATACTTAAGAAAAAAAAATAATTTTATACCAACTTCTTGTGAATTTTTTATTTCTTCTGCATGTATGCCGTCAATTGGCAAAAAATAAAAGAAAGAAAGAAAAAAGAGAAGAGAAGAAGTGAAGCTAATTTATGGGAAATTGTGAAAATAAAGAAGATTTGATCTAGTTTTGAGTAGTGTTGTTTGAAATTGAAATCTAGTGTGTGAGAACAAGGTTCTTAGCAGTAACAGAAGGAAATCTGCAAAGTGCAACAAAAGAAACCATTCATTATTCTTTAGTGAAGACGAGAGCCTTCATTGATAAATACAAAGTCTCACTTGAAGGTAAAGTGAATTGATTGTGTGTAAAAATTAATGTTGCTATAGTGACTGCCCCGTTTCACGCTTTGATGGACACCCGCGCGCCGATGAGTTCAGTAACATTCTCATTAGCTCAACTACTCTCATAGAACTTTTTTACGGGAAATATTTTGGTTAAATCTCTGCAATTATTTGTGTTGCAAGTCTATCACTTGTTGAAATGGATCACTTGTCATTTGTTTTTAATTTTTTTTTTGTAAAATATTGAATTTATTGAAGTTTTTTAAGTCTAAACGAAATCTTTCTAGAATTTATTTCAATCATTATCTTTCATTTGCAACAATCATTGATTTATTATGAATTATTTTCATTTTAAATGAGATTTCTCGAATTTCTAAATCATCTTGAGATGGAAACAAAAAGCATTTACTTTGACAATTTAATGTTAAAGAAAAAATTTTCACTTAACTTTCGCTAAATTCCTCATTTCCTTTAAAAAATGAGAATGTCTCTCTAACTATCAATTAGCAACATTAAAAACTCCTCAATTTTACTTGTGAAATTAAAAAAATTCACAAGCTAAAAACGTGGTTTTTGAGGCCGCAAAGTAAAAGAAATAAAAAAGAAATACTTATAAGTGTGTGCTACATGACGATGAAACAGGCCAGTAAGAGAGAGCAAAAGAAAGAGAATGAAAGAAGTTGAGATTCCAGGTTGTAAATCTTGAAAGTTGGAAGGGAAGAAAAAAGAAAGACGATAAAAAAAATTCATTTTGGATCAATTTAGTTTTGTTGTGTTGTGCATTTTTTTCTTGATTCACAAAAACTATGAATGTGGGAATCAAAATGACATCATTTTAATTGTGAAGAATTTTAACAATGGCTTTTGTCATCTCTAAAATTATCAATCAGTATTTCATCCGATTTTGATCATAAAATCCGCATCATTACGTGTCTATTTGTTAGTAAATTATTGCTAGAAGTTATATAGTAGCAAAAAATGACTTAGAGAAGGTGGAGAAGACATTGAAGGTTATGACACTTGATTTGAATCAATTTTCTATAATTTAAAGTTTCAAGTGCTAAAAATCGTGATCATTGAGTTCACTTTTGGGCGGAATTATTCAAGAATTCAAAATAACTGCTGCTGTGGCTCATGTTTATTGTGTGATAGCACTAACAGTAAATTTCATCACTGCTATGTCATTGAGATCTTTTTCTTTTTCTCTTTCACTTGGCTCAAAAGCCGCTTAATTATCTGCGCATGAAATGCTTATTATCATAGCCTTCTTCTCATGCATGATGGTTTTATACAGACACAAAATGAAAATTACGTCAGAGAGAAATAAAAAAGATGACAGAATTAAATGCGGAACATGAGGTGATAGCAGTAGTGGGATGAATTTTATTTTTGGAATTGTTGAAAAAACAAATTGATCAAGAGGTAATTTTGAATTTAAACTATGAATCTGACTCATTAGAATAAAAAATTTTCTCATAAGAATCAACAAAAATTTTTGCTTAGAAAATTTGTCAACAATTTTAAACTAAGATAAAACATGACTCATTTCTCATAGAAAATTCCATATTAAAAACTTTTAGTCATTTACATAAAAAAGTAAAACATTCCGATCAGGTCTCAAGTTGAGAAAATATTTTATTTGTCATTTCTTTCTTTCTTTCTTTCTTTATTGAGTTTAAATTTTAAATGTTAAGCTTACAGCTTGTACATTTGACAAAATTTATATTTTATGACAGGCATTTATATAGAATTTTATAAAAGTACTAACTTAAATATTGTGGCATAACAACATTTAAATAACATCATTTAAATAATAAAGCGCGTTTGTCATTAAGTGGCGACATTTCTTATCAGAATATTGCAATCTCAAGTGAAAACAAAACTTTTTTATATTTATGTGAAGTGAAAAAAGTGCAAGCTTGAGGTCATTTTATAATGATTCTAATCAGCTCATTAGTAAATTTGTAATTTTAAATTATTGCTCAGAACAAGCAGTCAACTTCTTTGATCAATTGGCAATTTAATTTTATTTTGTCTTTTGACTATCCCATTTCCTGCTTCGTTATTTTTAAGAATTATTGATGAAATTAGTCTCGACATGATTTTGAATTGGCAAAAAATGTAATTGAATAATTTTATGTTGACTGATTTGTATTACTTTATATCGAAGAAGATGTGAAAATACAACGCAGAAAAAGATGAATTGTTTAAAAGAAATGATTGAATAATTTGAAAAAATCAAGTTTAATGATTCAATAAGTAAACAACTAAAAGTCGTAATAACTCCCAACAAATGTCACAACTTCTCTTTCGCATTTTCTATAAATATTTATTCTTTATTTAATTAGTTGTAAAAGAAATATTTTTCCAAGGGTTTCATCACAGTATAACGTGACGTTTTTTGATTCATTCACTTACTCGTGTGTCTTTGCACACTTGAAAGATCTTCCAAAAGCAAATCGATCACTCGTCGTGGTTAAATGATTGAGAAAATTGTCTGAAATGTCTCATGAGTACTTGTGAGTAATGTAGAGTCATGAAGACAAAAATATGTAATTAGAGCGGAATGTTTTGTCGGGAATTGTGGGTTTTGCGATGTATTTTGCATTCAATAAATGAAACAAGTGTTGTTAGAAAGTCTTTTTGAAGGATGAATTTAAAATGAAGTTGAAAAATTAGGAGGAGTTGAAATCGATTATGAAATTTGCCTTGAATATGCAATTGCGTTTTTTTTAGAAATCTTTTGGCTATTGATGAGGAAGATTTATTTGGTAAATTTGTCACAAATTAGAAATTTAAAACTTGGTCAATAAATCACACTAATAAAAAGATTTTGACGCCTCAAATCGATCAATTTAGCACACGAGTTTCAAATTCAACATCATTTTTATTTAATACTTTCATCGTGACTGTCAGACGCTTCAAATTTCAAGTGAAAGAAAAGATTTGATGATTTTGATGCGTAGAACATTTTTAAATTGATAAAAGATGAAATTAAGTAAAAAGTGTCAATCAGAAAACTCCACATCCTTTCTTTTTCAAGCTCATGTTAAAAATCACAAATCAACAACTTCAACATTCATTAATGAACAACATTTCTCCATCAATTGACTTGTAAAATACGCGTAGGTTGTCGATTGATCATGCTACACTAGCTTATCTCACAAACGATTAATTATTTGCTTATTACCCAACTTACTTTCACAAAATGAGCTATTGGTCAAGTTGCTCTTAAACAATATGCAAAAAAAAACATTTTTGTTGGGTCATTTTTCACACTCAGCGTCGATTTATCGATTTTAAGAGTGGTAAAAAGTGTGACACATAATAATTTCCATAGCCTGCTGCTTATTTAAGCAAAATCGATGTTACACGACACACTCAGCTAGCAAGAGAGCCAGAGTGAGAGAGTTCATATGCCCAAAATGCAAATTAATTTACTAAAGTAGAAACGTAAAAATTTTTTCTTTCTCTTCCTGCTATTTCTTTCTTTCTTATCGATTTCTTACTATTCAGAGTTTTTGCATGTGGTTTTTACAAATAGCGTAAATTTCTGCCTTTCTTTATTATCGTGAATTAAATTAACTACAAACTGAGAAGCTAATTTTATTTTTCTTTCTTACTCCCAAGTTAAAGAGAAAGAAAAAAACTGAAATTAAAGTTAGGTAATTGAATTTAGAACCGCTAAGTCATAATAATAATTTTTTACTTTATGAGCTTCTGAGTAGTGAGTAAATGATTGAGGTTTTTATTAAACTTTATTCTTTTTGGTTTTATTATGAAATAAATAAGAAGGAAAAAGATTAAATTGCAGAAATAAAGATGAATTATTATTTAGTTGGTTTAGAGAACTTTCCATACTTAAAAAGTTATTAAAATTGCAAAAGAAAGGAGAATTTAAATTTTATTTTATTAAAGCTAATCTCTTAGAATTTAAAACGGTAATAAAAATTTAAAAGTAGTTAAGAAGATTACTTTGAGCAAATTGCAATGATTGATACTCAGGATAAAAAATTTTTCCGTTAATTAAAACGCTATTTTATTAGTTTCGTTTTGATTCTTTGTTTACATTTGGAATTTTCAAATTTCAATTTCTCAATCACAGAAATCAAGGTCTGAAAACTAAATTAAATTATTTAAATAATTAAATTTTAAACCTTTTATGAAATTCGAAAAAGTTGAAAAAATCTGAATATAAGATTTTAAATAGAATTTCATGTTTGAATGAAACGATAAAAAAACAATTTTTTAGAGAATTCTTTGATAAATGATTCAACTTTCCTACTCAAAATCAAAAATTTTCTATTTTTTCAACAATAAATTTGTACTCATTTCATATCTTAAATCACCTTAATTCACAGATAACACGGCAACTGTAAAATAATTTTTTGATAAGATTTGATTTACTTTGATAAATTTTTTTTGATGACAATTGTGAAGCAAAAAAATTAAATTAAGCTCAATTAACGATAATTCTTCGATTTCAGTCACTCATGATATTCTTAAATCAAATTAGTTGTCTATCTTGATGATTGCGATAAAGATAATTAAGAAAGTCGCTCTAATATGTTTTAAATTGATAGAGGTTAGCGACCATGGATTTTAAAATTTTCTGTTTATTGATAAAAACACTTGTGGACGTTGCGTGTGTTAATTAAGAATTTAATCGTGTGAATTTCTTACAAGCAATAACTTTTAACTCGATTTTTAACTAACACAGACACGTTTTAAGTCTGACCACAAGTCTGTAAAGAATTTTTTTTAAAATCTAAAAACCTTACAGTTTTAAAATGCAGGAAGTTAAAGAATTTTGAAGCAATTTGTCTATTTCAAAGGATTTTTCTTAAATAAAAATTCATCAAAATGCGCTTTGCACTGCAATTTTATTCCATTAGTTTCAACTTAGTTTCCCGTAAATACTTCAACTTGTCTTCATCTTTTTTATTCTTCCATTCTTTCTAACATTCTTCTTCATAGCTTGCTTTTTACACTTCTTCGCTTGCTTCGTTTCCAACTGACTGCAAATGCATGTTATAGCAGAGAGAGAAAGAGAATGCATAGCAATAAAGATAAATCTTGTATTCAATTCTGGTTTATTGGAAAGTCGCATAACTTTGTGATGTGGCGGCTTATGGCATGCTTCTGCCTTATTCATGTTCCTTTTAAAGACAGCTGGAGAAAGAAAATTCTCTGTTGGATTTCGTTTATAAATCTTTCCCGGATGTGACATAATCCATGAATGACGCCCAATGGCTTGCATTTTTAGAGTCTCTCTTTTACATCTAATTGTGATGTGAGAAAGTGCCATATGTACAGTTTATTAGCCTGATTAGAGTAAGTAACTCTAACTCATTTCTGGCATATCACATTTCAATATTCATATACTTCACTTGATGAACATCACAATGATCATGATGATTGTTGTTTTTATTTGTCTCTATAAAGCATGCGATTTATTTAATGCTTATTCAAGCTAATGTTGTTCATTTTCATGAAGATGATACTTATGTACATGAGATGAATGAAATGTCATGCAATGAACTTGCTGTTTTTAAAGATGTTGATGATTTGTTAAAAATTTGTGATTTTAGGAATTTGAATTTTATGTGAAGATTGAAATTGATGCAAAAAGAAAATTAAGTTGTAAAGAACACAAAAATTAAGTTAAAAAAGATTCCAAATTGAGAATATTAAAAAGCATTATGAAAATTTTATGTTAAATTAAATCTAAAATTATGAATAATAGAAGTAATATAATTTGATATCGTTTCAAAGAACTTAACAGGTTTTTACTTTTAATCATTAATCATTTGCTTTTTATTTTGAAATAAATCATTTAATTTCTCACAATTCAATTCTTTAATTTGCAAGCTTTTATCAATTATAAAAAGTATGTTATCTAAAAAACCTTTCGCAAATCTTTTCTTCAACCATCAATAACATATTTGTCTTCAATTTCTAAATCATTATTTTCTCATTCTGTCACTGTAGTATCTACACTTCAATGATGACACATTTCTCCTCCCTCTTTCTCGCATAAACTCACAAACAGCCAATTACCTGATTGAACTCAACAATAGAAATCTTCAATTTTATATCATCAAGTCTCTCTAGCTCGCTACGCTTGATGCTTGATGATGATGCGATATAAATAATCAATTCTTCTATTTATGATTTCTTTGCAAAGAGAAATTTCATATCGGAGAAAAAGAAGAAGGTTTTTGGGCCCAACCAAAACAAAATAACATTAAGAGTCAAGCAACAAATAAAAACTCTCTGTTAAAATGTATGTCGAGCGAGAGTATAAGAGTAAAATAATCGGGACAACGAGACGTTACAACAGAAAATGAATGTAAATTGAAACGACGTCAAGAATTGAAAGTTATGAGGTTTTGGTTAAATATGGAAGAAAATGTAAAAGAAATAAAAATAGTTTTAAAAGAATTTTGTAAAAGAAATTGATTTAAAAATAACTGTCAATATTATTTTAAATTTTCAAAAAATAATGAACAAAAGAAAAAATTTCAAATTAACTTAAAATTTAAATTTTCCTATTGTACAATTGAATTTTTGGAATATTCAATAATTTCGAAAATTAGCAATAACTATAAGCTTTCTAAATATTTTATACAATAGAATTTAGTATAAGAAAGTTGAATGAACACATTAGAATGCTCAAACATTTTATTTTTGTTCAACTTTCAATATTCTAATTCAAACATCTATTTTCGTTTCTATAAACGTGCTAAAATCCCTAAAGAATTTTTGAATTCTCATATACACAATCAAAACATTACACAACAAGTTAAAATTTTTCTTTGTTTTAAATAACACAAAAAAGACCTTTCCGTAAGTTGTGATGCAACAAAAATCAGCCTATAAATGTTAAATAATTTTATCACGCGAGAATTATTGCCAGTTGTAGATTTTAATCACTTAGAGCTCTTAATTTTTATATTCTATCTAAAAAGAACAGAAAATGACTCTTGAGAGATTAGAAAAAAAAATTTTCTTTTAAATTTATGTTTTCAAATGTGGGACAATGCAATAAAAAAAGCACGCAAGTTAATGCGCTTAGGCAAAGTTCATATGCGATTGAGAAGAGATTATTAGAGTTATGATTGATAGCTGTGAGGTTAATGACTGGTGTGGGATGCAATTATTTTTATTAACACTTGCTTTGGTGTGAAGTTATGCGATGAAATTTATTGAATTGCGTGTGAATTAATGGGAAATTGTAATAAAAAAATATGAAAATGGTTCAAATATACAGGGCGTGAATGATAGATTAAAAGTAGGAAGAAGAAAAAACTTTAGAGTTAGTTTTTGATAAATTGCTATTTGCATCATTTTTATCTATTTTCTCGCCTCACAAACATTCACTTTCATTTAAGTCTTTCTTTAAAAGGAGTTAATCAAAGTCAAGCATTAAAAATAAAATCCTTGATTATCTCTTTCTTGTTCCATTTAATAGCTCTTGTCTCATTAACTTTCATTACATAGTCATTTATTTTCTCTTCTCTTTTTTACACAAAAATTATATAAATTGCATACTGTTCCCAGCAGCAGCTTCTCTCAATTATTGTTATTATTTAAACTTATCACCAAATGCTCAATCTAAAAATGTTTGTATGTTCAATCAAGTTAAAAGTTTTCTCTATTTATTTTCACAACAAACACACCTGGTGCGCTTTAAAAATACTATTGTTGTATATTTGATATTTCACGAGTTAAAGACACACCGAGATAGAGAAAGAAGTTGAAAAATGTTATAGTTTGGCATTAAGAAATTGCCGCAATGTCTTTTTTTTCTTAATTGCAAGGTGAAGTATTTTTTTATTTCTTAAAAATGTATTTGTATAATTAAAGTAATTCTTAGCAATATGTTCAGTTTGAAAATGAAGATAAATGAGAAAGTTGTAAATTGCAAATTTGCAAAAGTAGTTGTAAAAATTTTTACAACTTTACAAAATTCTTAATAAAATTTTACAAATCTACAACCTTGTAAATCTTTCTGCAATTTGAAATTTTAAAACCTATCTTAAAATTCACTAAAGTATAAGTTTATATAATTAAATTTTTGAAAAGTTTTTCATAATTTTTAACTGAAGTTTTCAATAAGTTTTATATTTCACTGAGAAAAATGTTTTTTAGCTGGCATAAAACTCTACAATTAAGCATTAAAAATTCTACAATTCTACAAATTTTTTATAGCAAAATTCCACAGTTTTGTAAAATTTTAAGTTTCACTCAAGAAATTTAAAATTCTTTATTTTGCAATTTTTGAAATAAAACTATAAAAGTAATTCCACCTTGTCCGTTTAATGGAAATTGAAATGTAAATGCATAATAAAGAAACTCGTAAATATTAAATTAATAGTTTGAGTTGCGGAAAAAAA
>JACWBX010003967.1:29045-40706 GCA_014622435.1 Polypedilum pembai
CAGCTAAGCATTCAAAAAATCTTATTTCTACTGAATTTTTAATTGGTTATCATATTTCTGAAATAAAGAAAAGAAGTTAGCTTAGAATTTATAATTTAGTGAAGAAACAAAGTGAATTGAATTTGAATAAATCCCTGAAATGTTTAAAAATTAGGATTCGACAATATGCAGATAAGAAGAAAAATTATGCGCACAATTCTTATTCTTATCTGTATAATGCCGAGTCCTATTAAAAACAAAGGGTGCGAACTTCATCAAAAAAGTATCAAAAAATCGAAAAACCAAATTTGATTTTTTGATGTTTCCCATACAAATTTTCGATTTTTCTAGATTTTTTAATGATAACTATGATCGATTTTTATTTGAAGTATCAAAAGACCCTTGATTAAAAAGGTTTTAATAAATTAATTTATTAAAATTGGTTATCGAATTCTTAATTGAATTATCCTTATAATTCTCAAAACTTAAAATAAATCAAAGAATTTTACTTCATAACAAAATTTCCTAGTACAAAATCGAAAATATTTATAAATCTTATCAGTGATTTGTAAAGACAGCAAAACAGTAATTCTTTTTTTAAAAATAATCTCATTATATTTTAATTCAAAATTCTCTGCCTTATCAACAATTAAATCTTTTTTATCTAATCAAATTGTCTCAAACAGAACTAAAAATACTCAAAAATTTCTTCATTTACACCTAAAACATAAAAAAAAACTTTACTACAATCTAGTTCAATTTCTCACACCGTCATGTCTTCTCTTATTTCTCATATGTGTGTATGTCGTAAGCAACAGCTCACAAAAAAAAGTTTTTTACTTTTGATAATGAAACGAAAACACATTACACTAGACATTTATTGTAAAACTTTGTCTACATTCGAACACATTGTTTCGGCATGTCAGAAATAAAAATTTCTCGTGAATGGTGCAAAATTCATTTATTTTGACATAATCGATTTTGATTATTTACTACAAAGTGAGAGTAAGTGAGAGGAAGTCACAAAAAAAGTTATTAAGTTTTTGAAAATGAGTAATTTTATCTCCATTAACCTTATTTCTATGGCAAAGAGTTAATTTTAGACGTTTTGTTTACATAAAGAGCTTGTCTGTGAGTAACTGAGGTAGATTGGAATGTTTAGTGTAAATGAAAGAAAGAAGAAAGTTTTCGATATTATAGAATTTTTGATTTTGCGATTTAAAATATTTTCTAAGATTTTATCTGTTTTTAAAAATTTAAATGATTTTAATTTACAAGTTTGAAAAATTGAAATCTAGTTGTATGATTTATAAAAAAAATTTGAATCCGATTTTTGTCGACTGAGCCGACAGATAATCTAACAATCTGCAGACTTTTTCTACAGAAAATTATCTGTAAATTTGTTTGCAATTTATCTGTTCATATTTGCAGATTATCTGTCGTCTCTGTGATCAACAGCCTGATATATAAAGTTAAATGCTTTGAAAGAAAGTAGTTATAAATTGTTAATTCATTTTCTAAAAAAAAACCACAAAATTTTCTAATTTTTCTTAAATAATTAATGACAAACTTCTTCAAACTTGATGCATTTCACTCAATGTATCCCTCTTCTTCTTCCTTTTCTACTTAACTATTTTAAGACTAAAAATTCAAGTATCTCATTAATTAGAACGTTTATTTGAGAATAGAATGTCGCGCTGAGACACTTTATTGATGTTTACACACACTGACAAAAAACAGCAACATCATCTCATAAGATGCACGTATCATGAAAGATGAGAAGAAATTGAGTGTAAAAATATACAACAGTTGTTATTATTTATTGAGAAGTCTCGGATGTCGTGATATTAAATTGTGAATTTGGAAATAAAAGTTCTTAAAATTGAGAAAAATTGAAAAGTGAAAGTTTAAAAATTGAGTGTAAAAATGAGATTTTAACATATTTTGAAAGTCTACGGAAATTGTCAAAAAATTGAATTGTTAGTTTGGATTAAAAACGGCTAATTAGTCATGAAAAATTGTTTAAAATTGCTGTGTAAATTTTTCTTCGAGTTTATAAAGAAACAACAAGAAACTTGAACTTTTTAATCATTTTTAACCTTGTCAAATTAATTAATTTAGATTAACTAGTTCACTTGATCTTTATCATAATTCTGGTGAATGTTGAAAATAAACACCTTCGACTTTTTTTCTTTCGTTCCATCGTAAATAAATAAAATTTTCTCCATGATTATTAATTGATTTTCTGCCTCCACAAACAGCAAGTGAACGAGTTTCAATGTGTTTTGCTCCAAATACTTTTACTCTCTGTATATATTTACTTACTTATGACCCTCTTGCTGTATAATCTTGGCACTTGAATGTACACACAGTTGATTGTGAATGAATGTGAAAAGATTAAAATACGGGTCAAAAAAAAAGAGCGAAGAAGAGAAGAAAGAGAGTGATTTGAAATCGGAATTATTAATTTATTAATAAATTACATGAAGTTTGAAATGAATGGAAGTTTTGTTATGAAAGATCAAGCATAAGCTCATATTGATCTTTTTTACTCTTTCTTAATATTTTTTAAGCCAGTCAAAGATCTGTCAAAGAATTTTAAAGCTTTTTTAAAATCTAAAGTATAAAGAAATGAAGAATTCTTACTTAAGAAAATTTTCAAGGTGAAGAATGTAAATTATGCTTATAATTCTTTTTCTTATCTACACAATGTCGAATTCTAAAAGAAATTCTCTTGTAAGGTTTTTTCAATTCTCTAACAAAATTTTCACAATTTCATAAAATTCAAAGGATGGAGCGAAAACAATTCAGCAAGAAAATCACAAAATTTACTTGTCGCTTCGTTTACATCTTTGGTAAAAACTACGCAGAATTTTATTTAAAAAATTTTCTAGAGAATTCTGAAAAATTTTCCTGGAATAAAAATATTCACAGAAAATTGTGAAAAACTCAATAATATTGCAATACAAAGAAAGCATTGATCTCGAAATTCTTTTCGTTCTCCCAAGTACACAAATTATTTTAATTTATTTACATCTCTAAATGAAAAGAAATTAAAACAAGAACAGATTCTTACATTTATATATCTTATATTTTGCTCTCCCACAGGTACAGATTTGATGAATTGGGCGTTGAACTTTTTTCCGATTCTGATCGTCTTTCTTATACATCTTTAAGTCGTTCATCGTCATTAATTCAGTTTGAGTCACTAGAGCGGCAATTACAGAGTGATTCTCAAATATCAGGCTCATCGCCATCAATTTATTCATATGAGGGCACAAACACAAGTTCCCAGCAGCAACAACAGCAAGACTTAAGTGAAAAGTCCGCCATTAATTTGCCTTCAATTAAGATAACGAATCCAACGTCTTCAACTGTTCAAACGCAATTCACAAATTCCGACAGTGAACCATTTTCAAGCGGCAGTACAAGTGGAAGTTTTTCAAGTGACGACAGTGAAATTCTTGCTACAGTTAAGACAAACGAAGTTATTAATGATTCATCGCTCTCATCAAATTCATCAGCTGGAACTCAAATGCTAAAACAATCAGACGAAAATAACAAGAAGAAAGATTTTCGTGCAAAAAATTCTGTTGATAGTTTAAGTGAAGATTCAGGCTATTGTGATCGTGATATTCGTTCATTGCCAGCAGGCGGCACTCTTTCATTGGATGCATCACTTCCAAATGGAAATGATCTTGAAGATGAAGATGATAATGTGATTGAAGTGAAATCAATTTTACCACGAATTCGCTCACATTCTGACGACGACGACGACATCTGTTATCACAGCATGGAGAGCATAAATCGAAGATTTAAATCTCGCAAAATTGAGGACTCTCTTGTTATACAGCCGCACAGCATTCACGAGCTAAAAATAGAGCACGCGAGTGGCAACGAACACAGTACGATGAGTAAAAATAAGTCGGAAAATCTGCCGTCTGTGACTCGACGACGCGAACACCAATTCATTTCCATCAGCTCACCGGAGCTGCACGCGAACAAAGTTATTGCTAGTAGCAATTCCAGATCAAAGAAACGAAATTGTCGTGGTAGTGAGCAATTTACAGTCTCAAGTTTGCCGGATCATTTGAATTTGATATCGGGTGATTGCGCGAGTGAGAGTGAAACAGTTGCAAGTAAAAATTTTAATCTTTTTGATTTCAATTACGGAAACAATAATAATAATAGTAGTAGTGTCAGTGGCAGCAAGAAAGTTGTAGACATTTCGGCTAGTTGTGCGAATTTAACTTTACTTAATTATTCGGATGACTGCTGTTATGATTCGTATAGATTGTTGCCAATAAATCGTACTGCAACGAAAACAAAAACAATGAGTGGCAAATATCCGCCTGCGCCAAGTTATCATGATGATGACGAAGATGATGAAGAAGATTATATTGCTAGTTATCGTAGCAAAGAGTTGACATCATTGTTGGAAGAAATTTCTGCGCATTTTAATAAGAATTTATCAATTTTAAATGATCGCGAGGCTTCTTATGAGCCACAGACTGATGTTAGAGATGGTAAGTTGTTGTCATCATAGATTTAAAGCTTTGAAAACTTTTTTAGTTAAAATTTTAAAATTTAAAAGAAACAAAGTTTTCAAAAAAGTTTCCAACTCTTGAACAATTTTTGTACTAAATTAGAAAAAGAATTTTGTTTAAAAAAGGAACTCAAATAATATTACATAGCTTCATTTTACTTGTTTCTTTCTATTTTTATGTGAATGATTCGTTCACAGCTGAGTTTTCTTTATTTTCTGTGATTTTCGTGAAAAACATTTTACGAATATTATACTAAATTTTTATTACTTATTTTAATATTTAAAAATTCTTATTTATATGGAAAAATTGTGTTTTATTTTATACCTCATAAATCACTTAATGCCACTATAAAAGTTCTTTCTTTGTCTTTTTCGAATCTGGAAATTGTGTTCATGTTATTTGTTTACACTTAATTTTTATTTACAATTCAAATCTTAATGAATTCTTATTCTAATTTAAAGTAGTGAAAAAACCGTCACCACCTCCTAAAGCGCCACCACGCACGCGAACACAAATCAAAACGAGTCCAAATCACAAAGCAAAGGCTACTTTTGATCGTGATCCTACAAATTTGTCAACGACCTACGCACAGAGCTTAGAAAAATGTAATTTTAACATTGATGAGCCAGTGACTGTTTTTAATTCAAGACAAAATATTGATGCGACTGATGGAGATTTACAAAAGCCAGTTCATAAAAGAAATTTTGTTTCAAGCACTCCAAATCTCAACTATTTTGATTTTGAAATGCGAAATATTCAACATTATAGTTCAATTGACAATACAACAACATTAAATAGTGATAATGTCCATTTAGGCCCATCATTTACTACTGGCTGCACTTCCATGAAAGAAATTCCATCATCCAATTCTCGTGCAAGTTCGACAGGTATTTTAGCATCACATTCGGCTGGCGGTTCACGTAGTGGTTTGTCTGTGAGTTTCTGTCCGATTGTTAGTGAAATTAGTTGGCAAGTAAGTCAAGATGATGACGAAATATCTGATGACGTCGATATGGACCCATCAGCCGGAGATAGTTACAATGTATCACGCAATGACTCACTTGTTAACTACTACAACGAACAGCATGGTACTGACGATGATGACGAAGAGGATTTCGATGATTTTCGTGCTGTTGGAACATCAACAACACTAACACAACCACAACAAGTTAATGATCGTGTTGTTACAGACGAAAACATTGAAACAATAGATCGTCATGAAAACATTGATGAAACATTAACACAAACAAACAACGAAACAATCATTAATGTTGATGAAATTAACAAAGCACCAGATATCGTCAGTAACAAAATGCTCGTTGAATCGCAAACACCTAGTGAGAAATTTATTATCGCCGAATCGAGTCAAACAATGACAACGGTGCCACAAAATATTAGCAATCAGCTGGCTGTTGAAAGGCCACTGAAAAGCAAACAGAAGAAATCAATTTTCTCGCGTCTATCGTCTGGTTTTCGATTTTCATTTCGCGGAAAGAAAAATAAAAAACTCGTTAACGATGGTGTTGTTCATTATCCAGTTCAGATTGAGACGAATAATAATAATAAGCAGCAACAGCAACAGCAGCAGCAGAAGCAGACGACAGAAAACAAAGTAAAATCTGACTTTGTTTACATACCGCTAAAAGTTCCACTCGATAATAATTTTAATTCACAGAATGACAAATTAGCGTCTGATTTGCACGAGAAATTGCATAACACAGCAGCGATAGAGCAGCCAGCAGTTGCAACTGATCGTCAGTCGCGACCGATGAAGCCAGCACGCGAGTCACCACCCAAAGCGGGAGGAAATAATGTAAATAACGCACAGGTAATGGGTAAGCCGCCACTTCCAAAACAACCTCCACGCATTGTCGGCACTACAACAAAACGACCAAGTGCGCATCCTCCGCCGAGAGCATCGTCGACACCACGCGACTATAGCGATGGTGAATTTTATCAGCACAGCATGATTGGAGATGGTCTGAAGCAGCAGTATTATTCAGAACGTGCCAGAACAATGGATAGTGGACATAAGATTGGTCTAATTGAGACAAATCTCGATACAGACGAGACAATAATTAATGGCAAAACACAAAGTTTGATGGAGTTGGGTATTGGGCAGAATGGGTCGCGTAGTGGAATTGTGAATAGGGTAAAAGTGATGAATCAAAGTGTTAATGAAAGCCAAAATAATAATAACGGCAATGAACGCGGTCGTCCGCATAAAAGCATGGAATTTTTATTGGATAAAGAAAATCATCAACGTGTGCTGGTGAGTAGCAAAATAAAAAATTATTTCTTTTATTTTTTGAATTTGTCTTGTGGGAAATTATGATAAAAAAGTCTCTTATTAAATTGGAATTTTTCTATAGAATTTTTTTTTATTATCATACTTATCTAATAAGTGCGATAGTCTTGAAAATAAAAATTATTTTGTTTACTATGTGACTTGTGTGTGCTCAATGATAAGAAAAGAAAGAGAAGAAAGAAGAAATAATTGGTGATGTTTTTATTATACTTAAGAAAGTGAGAAGTGTTTTGAAGCAGCAATTGAGGATAAAAAAACTTGATTTTGTAGCATTGAGAGTGAATTACGGAATTTGAAATGATTATGGACATTGATCAGAGTTATTTGGTCATAATCCGACGATTTTCTTGATGATTAGCCATAGCTTTTTATGGCAATAAAATTTCTTTAAATTTCGACGATTTGAAACTCTGAATTGGATTGAGTTCCGAAAATTATGATTTGTACGAATTTTTCAATTTAATTTAAATTAGTTTAATGCTAAATTGGAGAATTCTTAAGATGGGAACTTTAGTCTTTAAATTATAGCTAAAATATCAAACTAAAACCATGAGAAAATTAGCATAAAAGTTATTAAATTTTGTTTCAAAGAATTCTGAAATCTTAATCTAAAGTTATAAATTCAGTAAATGATTTTCAAATTCTTTTAAAATTTCTTTACATTTCATTCTGAATGTTTCATACGAACAATAAAATTTTCAATTACAAAAAATTCATATCAAATGTAATAAAAATGACAATTTGATATGAAACTCATTAAAACTTCAGGTAGAAAAGAAATTAAAACGCTAAAAATTCACAGAAAAAGGGGTTGGAAACGACTATAAAATATTCAAATAAGAATCTAATTAAATAACAATTTAATTTACGATATATCAAATGATTGTTCGTTTTAAATTAAGTTATCAAGAAATTTTTTCTATCAATCTACAACAAAAATGTATGTCAATATTGTCTAGCAAAAGTAAAACTTTAATATTAAACAAATTCTTTCCTTATGTCTCTATCGTAGTTCACACGTTGTCACACACAACTACACAAAGATAAAACAAAAAAAATTCTTCCTTCCTTTGTAACATAACAGAAGCGGCAGATGACTCAAATTCCTTCACAAAATTCTTCCCTTTTAGTAAATTTCTATCTTTATGGTAAATGTGCACACGTCGTCTCACTCCATGCATGTTTCATGTTCGTATGTGTTTTTTACGCACACAAGCATTACAAATAAACAAGCTAAAGGAGATTTTCTTAGTTTTTGGTGAAATATGGTACATGAATGAGTTGAAGTCAAGGGATTCTGGTTTTTGTGTCTCTTTTACATTTCCGATTTGGTTTTTGTGTGTATTTTGGGACATCCTGTCAGCTCACCTGTGTGTATGTGACTTAAGGAATGTAATTTGAAATTTCCTGATTTTAATGATCTGTCGTTGTCGCGGGTGTAAGTTGAAATCTTCATAAATCATAACTCTCGCTTGCTTGCGTGTGTTGATCGAAGATGAGTTCATCATAAAATTGTTAAAAATAGACAAGAAATGAGTTGTAAAATTAAAATGTTTTTACATGCAGCTGTGATATTATCCTTGAAAATTGTTTCAATTTATGGAAGTGATAAAAAAAATTTTATGTGCTCTTAAAAAAGACAACTTTTGAGAAATTAATTCAAATGTTTTTATTTTACAAGTTTAATTTTCGATTTTAAAAATTTGAATTTTTGTTTTTGTTTACATTTTCTTAAAAATTAAGAAAATTCTTCAAGTTTCACAAAATCTTAAATCTTTCATCTAATAATCAGCTTCAATTCTTACAAAATCATTAGTCATTCAACACTTCAGACCTAACACAACATTTCTGTCCCAATTTCACAGTAAATAGTGTACAACTTCAATTGAATCATCAGCTTTAATTTTAACTCACACAACAGCTAACATTTCACACTTTAGCAATGTGAAATTTGAGCAGTAGAATATTTATTTTTAGACTAGACAAACTGCATGTCAAATTGAGTGCAAAATATGTACTCTGTGGAGATATTTTTTTCTAAAATATCTCTGAGCTCTGCCAAGAAAATTAAAAACATTTCATGATAAATTTGAAGTTTATCGATTGAGATAACAAAAATATTATAAAAATAGAGCAATGATGGAATCTAAATAACTCAATGAGCTGAACAATGGACATTAAAATGAAAGAGAAAGAATTTTCTGCTCAATCTAATTTAATTTGATTCAATTTAATCGAGATTGAAACATTTTAGGAAATTAATTTTAGATGTGCATGGGCTGTGGTTTGTTTTGATCTAAAACTCAATTTTTGTTGATTAAATTGAAAAATAACAGGTTTAATAACGAATTTGCAAGTTTTTGCAGAATTTTCAATTTTTTTTAACCCTGAAAAGGTTTTAGCAAGTTACAAGGCAAAATAAATATTTAATGCAACTTCATTATCACATTATAATTCTAATTAATTCACTACAACGCTGTTAAAGCTTGATTACAATTTTTGTGAGTGAGAAAATTCACACAAATGAGAAATTATTCAAATTATTACTTCATTAGCTCTATTGATTTTTCATTAAATCTTTTTTCGCTTGTTTAGTTAATTCAAGATGATTTTTGGAAGCAGTTGAATGAGCAACAATTAATATATTAATTCCAAATACTCTATAAATACTTTAAAAATGTCATTAGCCTCACCAACGCAAATCTATTGTTATCTAAATATACAAAACAGCTGTCAGTGAAGTAATTTGTAATGAAACCGTTAACATGTGTTTTTGTTGGAATTCCAAAACTTCATTTTTCGAAGGATTACTTGAGTGATTTAATTCTTAAATTTGCCCACATGAAAAGTTCACAATATGGTTGAAATAATCCAGAAGAAAGAAAACAAAAGAGAAAAATATTTTCCATTTTCAATTGTTTATAAGTCTTTTGGAAAATTTTCTTTTTCTATTGTAGGAAGTGAAAGAAATCATTCGCCATATGGATGAACAATTTTTTCTCGCTTTATATGTTGTAAAAATTACTTTTTTGTATTCACAAATCGAGTGTTTAAAGTAGAATAAAGGGGGGCCATTTCACTAGAGCATGAATTAACACATGCTACATATGAAGCGCTCTCAACATGAGTTCATGAACAGGAACTGTAAATGACGCTATTCTATGTGTGAGCAGTCAATTGTTATCGTCAGCTGATGGACAGCGGATAACAAAAATTTTGTTTATTGAATAAAACACTGTTGGAGGTGAAAAATTTTAGTGTGAAAATGATGAGATTGGGAAATATTAGATTTTATTAATAACTCAAAAATTGAGTAGTTTTACAAAAAATAATTCAATTAAAGCACAAAATGTTCATCTAGTTGATATTTGATCTTTTATAACCTTTGTTTTATTCTCATACAAAAACAATTTAAAATGATCACATTTTGTTTACTGAAATTTAAATTTCTAACCAAATGGTCGAAATTTAAACCTTTTAATGCATAAATTTTCTCTCAGCTGAGGTCAACATTTGAATTTAGCATTCCGGTAACGTTTTTCTCATTGTTATAAAGCACAAACATTGACACAGTTTATTTCCTCACACGTTCAAGACGTAACACATAAAATTGTGATAAGAACATTTCTCATTTCTTTTATTGTGTTTTTCACTTCTAGTTCAACTCGCGAGCATAACTATGAATAATTCATGTCTCATACATACATAAATTACATGTTTTCTGCTAGCTGGCGTAATTTCACTAAAAGCAGGAGGTTTTGATTTCAAATTGCTAACATTTTCACATGTGAAATGCTTTATGACCTCAACTCACTTTAATTCATATGTAAATCATCAAAAAAATATTGTCAAATGGCAAGCTCGCAATTTTATTCATTCTTTCATTTTTAAATTGTCATTCAGTCATTGTTCATGCAATTTAAATGTGTGTGAGTGACTGATAGCTTCACATTGATGAAATAAAATAATTTTCGTCTGTTGTTGTTGAACAAAAATAAATTTTTTTTCGTTTCAATTGAGTGAAATGCACCGTTAGCTGACTTCAATTGCTTTTTTTAATTTTGTTTTTTTTTATCATCACTTGTTGAGTGTGTTTTGGGGTTCTTTTGCTGTGATTAAATTTGATTTTTTTTTTGAAATGTAACTTTATTTATAAAGAATTCACAAAAAAAGAAATTTATCCTATAAAAGTTATTTTCTTTCTTACGAATAATTTTTTAACCCTTGATTAAGGATCTAAAAGAAGATAATGCTTGAAGATATTATTGAAAGAAAAAAGTTTCTAAGAATGTTTTGATAAAATTTTATTTTTTCTTCTTTTGGGTTTATTTTCATGAGCTTTAAAGAAGAATAAATTAAATTGTTTTTGATAATATTTTTATTTTGTTTTGCAAATTCTTGAATAATTCATGATTTTCAGAATTTAAAAGTAGAAAAAGTTTCAAATTTTATCAATACTGTTTATTAGGCAATTCTTCTTATTTAAACAATAAACGTATCTTGTTAAAAAAATATCGAAAATCAGTATGCGTTGCATTACTGGATTTTAGCGCATTTTTGTCACAACTGATCAGTGACTATTAACAAAATCACATGATTTTAAAAAGCAACCATTGTTTTTCATCACATTATTGACCCAATTTAATTAATCATAAAAAGAGAATTTCTCAAATTTACAAAACCTCAAATAGTATGATAAATCTTGTGAATTCTAAATTCATTTAACTAAGAACTTTTCAATTTATCAATCATATTAGTAATTTCTAGAATAGAAAGGTTTATTTCATGGAAATTTTCACATTTTATAAACCAAAAAAAGAAGATTCA
>JACWBX010003967.1:55127-84204 GCA_014622435.1 Polypedilum pembai
ATTCTTCTCCATTTCCTTCTTTTACTATTATGTAATTTACGATTATCACGATAACTTTCTCATACACTAACCACAATTTCTGCCCTTTTGTGCTGGTGCTTTTACAAATAGATTCTTATCTAGGGTTTCTGAAATGCTGGTTTTTGGTGCTTTGCTGTTTTTGCTCATAACTTTTTAACAAAATTGAATCTAATAACAATTTATATACCGTTTTATAGCTTGAGATTTTTGCTTTTGAAATGCTGTTTTGTTGTTTTTGCTGTTTTTTTGCAGTTTTTCAAATTTATAGAAAAAACTTTGAGACTTCAGGCTTTTGTTATTAATTATTTCAAAAGCAAAAATCTCAAGCTATAAAACGGTATATAAATTGTTATTAGATTCAATTTTGTTAAAAAGTTATGAGCAAAAACAGCAAAGCACCAAAAAACAGCATTTCAGAAACCCTATTCTTATCATCAGAAAATAATTAAATGATTCCATTCTGTGCTTCTATCTCAACATTTTAGGCTGATTAAAATTGTTTTGGCTACAAAAATTTCTCTTTCTATATTTTGAGAGTAATGTGAAGTTAATTGCTTTTCTACCTTTTTCGGATGTTTGTTATTAAAATGACATTTTTTGTAGTCTCATGTGAATGAGATTTAAAGAAGATTTTAAAATTTCTTTGCTTTTGTGATTGAAATTTTTATGAGATTTAATTTGAAATATTTTTTTAAGAATTCAAGAATTTTAGATTTATGTAGAGTTATTGTGAATTTTCTATAAATAATTTCTTTGATCAAAAATTAAGATTTGAATCATGATAGAATAAATTTTTTTGTAAACTTTTGATATTTTTAGAATTAAGTGGAAAATACTCTATCACAAAATTTTCTTTTATTTTGACCTTTGTCTTTATCTATCATCAATTTTAACACTTCAACACAATTTCAACATTGTCAACACAGATTAAGGTTAAAATTATAGATTTGATATCTTTGATTGAGAGTCTATATCAAGTCACTCAGACAATAAAATTTAATTTCAACTTGGAGCAAATAAATGTCATAAAAGTTGCCTTGAATCTATTAATTAAAAATTATAAAACTAAATTTCACAAAATCAATTTAAATATTGCATTTGAAAAATAACGGTTTTTGAAACTTCATATTTCAAGTGCAGATTAAAAAATTTTCTTTTTCTTTCGCTAGTTTCATTAAAGTTTGTAAACAAATTTTCTTAGAATTGAATTTAAACGAATTTCTCAGCATTTTATATCACTAAAATTACTTTAATTTGTCATTGACAAATTGTCCCAAATGCATAAATAGAGTTAAGATACTGAAATTGTGAATAAAATTTGAAAATATTTTTCTTTTCGTCAGAGTTATTTTCATTTTAATTTGAATTTTATTTTGCATATTTTACATTAATAAATTTTTTCTTTCAAAAACTGAATAATTTTACTTGTAATGTCAAATGATACACTTGATTTTTAATGTCGGAAGTAAATTTTATTTCTTTTTAAATTTTTCATCAATTTCTTCCATTTATATTTAGCTTTAATATTTGTTTTAACCATTACCATTTGTTCACTCATGCAGAAACAAAATGTTGATGAACACTTTTACTGATTAAATAGTTTGCACTTGAGGGATTTCTTGTGATAAATGAAATAAAAATCGCAACAAATGCTTGTTAAAGAGTCAAAAAGTTTCAAACTTTTTCCTTTTTTTAACACAATAACATCTAATCATTCTAATAAAAAAGTTAAATTTATTCATGAGACACTCGTGAACACTTTTTTATACATTGTGTTCAGTCCATATGAAAACAGAGAGTAAGGAAGGAGGAAGAGGAAGGCACTCGTATTCGTCCTTGATTTTTTTCATTCTTTTTGTTGCTCCTGCATGGAAAAAAAGAAGAACCAAAAAATCGATGCGTCTCATGCGCTCACACTACGAAATATATTTTTATAGTTGGGTGGCAGAGGAAAAGAAGAAGTCACGAGTCACGAAATAGTGTGCAACCACAGACCATGGTCAATGAAGGAGTGCCACAAAGTGGATCAATGAGATTTGCCCGTGTGACCCTAAAAAAGATAATTTTTTTTTACCGCTTTTGACAAGTGCACCAATCGCATTTTTGTATCAAATTGAGCAATTTGGCTTAATTAATGCTGGTATGCGCACACATTTATGTCTATGGAAAAAATGCAGCGTTGCCAGCAAACAGCAAGTTCATTTCTATGTCATTTGGTATGTGAGTGAGCGAATGAAGAAAAAATCGATATGAGCAAAAAAAATGAGAGAAATTGCATGCTCAGAATGAAAATTACGTAAAAAATTTTATTGTTAGACAATAACTTTTAAGTTGATTAAGAATTTAATGAAAAGAGAAAGAAATGTGAAAATTCTTGTTAGAAAAATTTCAAAATTGAAATTTTAAATGATTTTTGGCAAATTTTTGTCAAAACTGAAAAATATTTTAGCAAAAAATTAATTTTTTTTAATTGTTAAATTTACACAAATAAGTTAACAAATAATTTTAAAATTAACAAAAATGAATATTTTTAATTTAAAATTTTAATAAATTTCCAATGTTTATTCTGAAATTATTCAAAATTTGAAATATTTAAAATTTTGAATAAATTTTTTTTTTCAATTCCTTCAATTTTGTATGAAATTTAAAAAGCTTTATATTAGACAAACATTTTCAATAACTCCCAAAAACACATAGAATGAATAATTACCGTTTCATAACAATACATCACTTTTTTCTCTCTTTCAAAGACAGCACTTTAGCCAATATTTGCAAAAAAAAAGGGCAAAACTTTTTTGTTCATAGTCAAAACGCTTCCATTTCACCATGACAACGGAAATTGAAACAAAATAGAAAGAGAAAGAAAAAAGTGCAATCGCGTGACACTCAACAATATTTTCACATTTTCATTGCTTTGAAAATTTAAAATAGATTTACAAATAGCTGCATATGCACAGTTAGGTTTTGGAATATTAATGAAAAGAAAAGTTGAAGGTTTTTGAGAAAAAAATTATAGCTACAAGATTTAAATTTTAAAATTACGTTATATTAACATTTTTTAATAAATAAAAATTGAAGGTTTAAAACATTATAAAAACAAAGTTGAAGGTTATTGGATTGTAAATGAAATTATAATTTGAAAAGAACAATATTTAATTAATTAATCAATTAAGACGATTAAAGAACACTTAGTAAGTGTGAAGAGTTCATTGGAGTTCAAATCAATTAAATGTTTAATAACTTTGACTTAATATGAAGTATTCACATGACTGTAGCATAGTATAGCAGGTAGACAACTATTATAATATATCGCTTGCTCATTCTCTACCGTTACGAGTGTGATTATGTAAAATTCACGTCTTCTAACGCCTTTGAAGATATTTTCTGTCACTGTGGGATTAAAATTGAAACTGAAAAAGTTGTGTTGTTAAATGTTGTAGAAAAACTGTTAATTGGAGCTGGTTTCTGCTTCAGATGGATTATAGATTAGTTGCAATTAAATTGCAGACAATTTGTGGTTGTTGTTTACTCAATGAATTGTGATTATGAGTGATGATTTATTAAGTTGATCTGAAAATGATTTATGTTGAAAAAACCAAAGAAGTTTGAGGAAAATTCAAAGCATTTCTTAAATTTTTCTTCAATGTTAGCTTATTGAATTTTCTCGAATAAATAATTCTTAAAGACTTCCATAAATTCACTTCATCATGTATTATGGATGAACTGAATCTTCAACAGCCGCAATATCGCTTCCTCTTCCATTATCGCCACTCATCATTATTTTCCTCCCTCCAACATTTTGTGTAATAAATTACAAAACAAAAGAAATAAAACAAGACTGAAAACATACAGTTAAAGTCACCACCTACAGTGTACACACATTTTTTGAAAAACTGAGCAAGAAATTTAATTTTTCATCTAAAAAGTGAGATGAAAATAAAAGAGCAGCACGCACAATACAATGAAGAAAGGAGAAAAGTTTTCAATATCATGAAAAATAATGACCTGAGATTTTATTATTCTTTTTACTCACTTCTTCTCCCTCTTTTTGAGTTTAAAAGTTTTACTTTATTGTTGTTGTTTTTATTAAAAAGGAAAGATAAAAAGTTTTAAATTTCCTGGGATTTTTTTTTTAGATGATAAAAATAACGAATTTTTAAATTTAAATAAATGAAAATTTTGAATTTTGAAAAACCGTTAAATTTAAAAATTTAAAATTATATAGGACTTTAAAATTAATTAAATTTGAAAGAAAATTTTTTGATCGATTGGTTTTTAAGACAATTAAAATATAATTCTACTTAGAAAAAAAAACTTTTCGATCAAAATTAAAAATTTCTCACAAATAACAAGAGAAAAATTTCGTTCTTTTCTCATCATCAATATTTTATTTATCTACCTGATAAAAGAGTCACTTACACTAGCATAAAGAGAAAAAAGAGTAAATTACAGCATCTGTAACACTTTTATTTCAACCTATTTATTTAAGTGACAAATGAGAATGTAAGAAATAGCGACAATTAGCTTGCCTGACAAATTTGTCTTAAACCAGTAAATGACCTGCTATTACTAAACTCTCTCTCACATTATATTAAAAAGGACAAGCTAGACAGCTACCTACATACACATACAAATGCAAAAATATCACCTACAAGCTTGTTGACAAGCGGTTTTTTTGAGGAAGTCGTTTGCAGCTTAACACAAACTTATTTTGCGCCTCGCGTCAGTCTTGTTTCAAAATCTGCAGCGATTGCATTGGAAAGAAATTGTTTTAAGAGAAAAAAATTTTAATTTAATTGTGAGAAACGTGAATTAAAAAAGAAGATTAGAAATTTCGAAAGTGAAACTCTTAAATGAAATTGAAAATGATGAGTGAAGCAAGATAAAAAGAAAAAATGTTTTAATTGTAATTAACGAGAGCGAAATGAACTTTTTTATGTTATTCATCAACAATAACCGAAAATGATGATGATAATGATTTTTAGATGAATGTGGCATTAAAAGAAGAGAGAAGGAAAATTTCTTGTTGAATATTTTGAAGTGTTTACAAAAATTTTTTTCGGTAGTTGGATATTGCATGCGGAAGTTTACAAACAAACTTTTTCTGTTGTTATTCGGTAGTGAAATTTAAGATTTACAAGTCTGTTTGTGAATAGATAAAAGAAAGGACAAACAAAAATTTTTATTGAAAAAATAGAAGAAAATAAGAAAATTTATTATTAAATTTCGAAAAATTCGTGAAAGTTGAAGAAATTAAAAAAACTTGAAAGAGAAGTACATAAAAATATTTTGGACTATTTAAATTTCTTTACAAATTGATGAGCAGAAAACGACTAAAATTAAGTCAAAATCGTCTAATTTAAATTATTAAGTTTTAAAATCGTCTAAAATCTTAAAATATTGCAATTAAATAAATTTTTAAAAACTTAAAACTTTTCAAATAATTCAATAAACTTCAAATTGCAAAAATAATTCTCATATAATGGAAGTTCTTAACAAAACATGTCCATCAAATTTCCACAACACAAGTTTCACATCATCAACCTACTCTGATCATGAAGAAGATGAGATAACACAAAATTTTCACGAAAAATCTTTCGTAACTGTCAATGTCGATTCATTTAATGAGAAAGAATTTAATAATTTGCTCAACTGTCTTGATACAATCAGAGAGTCATCAAAGAAACGCAAAAATAAGAAGAAAGTTGTGAGAAATTATTGCGTTCAGGTGCCATATATCGACAATTCAATAAGGCTCAATGAATCAGATATTGATAATGAAGAAATTGAGGAGAAATGCAATGAAATGAAAAATGATATTAGTCAAATGTTTTCATATTTTGAAGAAGACATTCAATTTAATTTCGATGAAGAACCAGAGATGAAAAAACTCGATTCAAAGCCAATTATTCGTGGTGTCGTGAGAAAAGTTAATGCACCATGTTCAAGCCCAAATGTTCTTAACAAAAATCAAGTTGATAAAATCATGAATGAGTTCAATCGAGTTAAAATTAATTATTATAGCAAAGAAAACTGCGTAGAATTCACCGATATTGATTATTTCTATTGTGACAGTGATCTAGAGTCAACAAGAAGTTGTGACAAAATTGGAAAACTCAATAGAAATGTTGTAAATAAATTTAAGCCAGAAACCGAATCGATTGATGCAAGGAAATTATTTACAGATACGGAAATTGTCCCAAAAAATTCAGTGCGTGAGAAAATTGACATGTTTAGTAAATTGGACACACCATTGACCGGTGGACAATTTCTAAGTAAGTCATACTCTGCTCCAACACCATTGACATTTGGAAATTCTAAAAAGCAACAACAAATTCATGGAATTATCAAAAATACTTCAAGTGCAAACAAAAATCAAAATAAATGTTTTATAAAAGATATAAATAAATCAATAAGTGAGAAAGAAATGATGCTGCAGAAGATTATGACTGAAGGAAAATTTAAAGACTCAACATTAGTGGAGCTAGAGAGAATTTTGAATAATTTTGATATGAGTCTGATTTATACAATTAACGGACTCATGAATGACAATGCTTTCATGCTGGATGGACAAAAGATGAAATTTTTAAAAATTCACACAAATCCAAAGTTGGAAATTTTAAATTCAATATTTGATTGCAATAAAATTGAAAGTTGCAGCATGGAAAGTGTAGATTTGTCAGTGATTGAGTCAAATAAAATTCAATTACAATTACAAGTAAAGTTTAGAGAAAAGTCAACAAATAAAATGCAACTCAAGTGCATGAATGTCATTTTTATGGCAAAATATGATGAGAAGGCGACAGTGACAATTGATGACGCGACAACAAGCAAAAACTCATTTGATATTTTCATAACAAGCTTCTTTGAGGTAAAATGTAATCCTTATTGCGTCTATCTTTTAAATTGCGTCTCCTTTTGAATCCATTAAAGATTCATAGAGCGCAAAAAGTAGGTCATGAAGATGAAAAACATTGACTTAATGAAATTTGAGAATAAAATATTCTAGTGCTTTTGCAGTAATGCAAAAAATGTGCCAACGAGTAGGCAATGAAATCCAATTTGTATTGATTTTCACTCTTTGATTCGTTTTTTTTTTTATTTTTATTCTGAGGAAGTGAAATTGAATAGTGTTCTTTAAATAAATTGGCTTTGAGTTTTATTTTTGTTACTCATTTGTCGGTCAGTTGGTTTTTAAATTGAATGAAGTTTTGTTGGATGAATGATTTGGGATTATTTTGAGATTGATTGTTTTGTAAATATGTTGAAATTATCAAATTTTATGGTCTGCTTAATTTATTGAATATTTTCAATTTTTTTTAAAATAAATTATTTTTGATATTAGAACAAAATAGGTTTTTGACCAAATGAGCAAGAAGATTGAATAGGAAAAAATAAATAAATCAAAGACTTATAATGCCATGCATATAGTGAGAAAAATTATGCGCATTTTTATCCTTCTTATAAATATTTTTGCATGTATAAAATTGAAGACGAAGATAAAGTATACACATATCAACAAAATCTAGTTATCTTTGATTCAAATCAATCAAAAAATTCAATTTTAACTAAAAATAAACTTATGAAATGACTTTTGAACACAAATATGTTTATACTTCACTAGCTACTATGTAATTTTTTATGAAAATATTTTAAATTTCACTTTAATGATTTTTTCAAAAATTCAACCTATAATTAGTTCCTAGAGCAAGGATATTGATCATTATTTTGTATTAGTCCTATTTTCACTGCCACAGACATTAATGTTTGATTATTTGTGCTCTCTACTAATTTATTGCGAATATAAATGACTGCTGTCAACGACAAACAGAGCCTGAAATTGTTTGACATTTTAATTGCAAACGACTCAATTTAACTTAGTTTTATTTGATTAAAATTTACAACCAAAATCAACTAAAATTTAGTTGACTAAAAATATAACACTGAGTTATTTTGGTTGAAATACTTAATCAAATAAAATTTAGTTGCAACTTTAGTTAATAGCAAACAATTTCGAACTCTGACGACAAGAAACGGTAGTCATTCTAGAAAAATTTAAATTCCCATTTGACTATTATTTTTAAAAATAAATAAAAAATTCATTCATTTCTAAATACAAAATAAAAAAGAATTCCCAATTACGCATAGCAAACTTTATTTTTTGCAATAAATTTTGTTCATCACTTTTTAAGTCAACCTTTCTCTCTCTCACCTACATAGCATTGTTATTTCTCATGAGAATTTCATTTCTTTATATAAAAACTTTTCTTCCCAATCAAGTTCACTTTTGCGTATAACAAACAAAGCGATTTAACTTGCTTTGACAAGTCGATTACATACACAAGACATTCTCGTTTGTTGATAATTTTATGGCTCAATAGTCAGCACAAATTTAATAAAAAAATTTTTTCTTTCAATTGCAGCCACCAGAAAATGAGCTTCAAAAAGCGCGTGAATCGAATGTAACACTAAGTGAGCATCAATTGCGAGTGCAAGCATCATTACAGAAGCTCAATATTCCCGATTGGTATAAGCAATATAGTGCGACAGGTGGCAATCAAAATGCAGCACAAGCATATGTCAGAAATCCAGATGTTTCGGGTATTTTGAGAAAAAGAAATTCAGATATTGGACGATGGCAAGGTCTCAGCTCAAAGACCACATCACTTAGCTCACTTGGCTCTAATCGTTCAGACAGAAGTCCAGTGATGCTCAGTCCAAGTGCACATAGTCATCATGGTGGCCAGACTGGATTTTCAAGGTAAATTTATTAGAATTTTTTTTCCAAATTCAATCTAAAATATTTTTGCAATTTTTAGATGGTCAACATCACATTTAAATTCAAGTCAAACATCGCCAAGTGTTTCAGCACGCAGTTCATTTGTAAGAAATACTGCATATGCAAGCACAATGTCAGGCCAGTCAAATGTATCATCAGTATCGCAAACTAGCGATATTAGAAATTCTTTCCGTAAACCATATCTAGGGTGGAGAAGTCAAGAGAAGCTCAATCAACCAAGAACTGCACACGAAAGGTAAAAAAAAATTATTCGTTTGCTTAAGGAAGAAATTTTTTGACACTTTCGTTTTTGCTTATAGATTAGCGTCATCATTAATGTCACAGAAGCAAACACATCAGCAGCAGCAACCAATAGCAACGCCTGAAATTCAATCATCAATCAAAGAAGTTACTTCAGCAATTGTGCATTATGTAAATGATCAAACAAATAGAGGCTCACGTAGTCGTTCTGTTAGTCCAAGTACAAGGTAATTTTATAAAATTTTTTGCTTCATTTTGAAGTTTCCAAAAGTCTGTAAATTTAATTTCAAACAAAATTTCGTGTCAATGTCTAATTTCTAGTGCATTTTGTAAAACTATTTTTTTAATTGAAAAAATCCATTGATATTTTTAATGTATTTTAGATGTTGGCTAGAAAGTTCATTTGTAGGCACAAAGCCTCTCGAGTCACCGCAAACACCAGCCCTTGAGAATCAATTTGGAGCATCAGCAATGAGCACACATAAGACGGTTAATATTGGACCAATGTCAGTGACAGCCACCAACTATGAAACAATTCGTCTCAATGGCATCGGTGGCGGTGAGTCATCAGTTATTTAAGATGCACATGCATACACAAATTTACACACATTTTACATACAGATACACACACAGACATCATAATTTAGAAAAATTTCAGTGATATAAATATCGGTTGCCTTGCTTCTTCAGTTTTTTGCCTTTAAACTCTTTCACTATCACCCATACACTCCACCCATAAATTTTCAATATGCACAAGTCTCTCTTCTTTCTATTTTATGATTTCTGTCATTTGTGTGTAATTTTAAGTTAATTTTCTTTTTGATTTGTTGTAAAATTTTTGAGCTACGAAATGAATTTGTTTAAGAAATAAAGCTATGATTTAGTTAAGAAAAATTTTTATTTATAGAAATTGTATTTTTCAGTTAACCTTTAATTATTTTATTCTTTGACGTTGGAAAATTAAGAGAAGAAATTTCAAAATTTAAAGCCAGCTATTCATTAATTTATGGTGCAATTTTTACATAAAAAATTTTCAATTTCAATAATTAATTAATGATCCCTTAAAAATTAAGATCAAGAAAAAAATGAACAAGCAAATTTTTGTGTATAAAAAACTTGAAATATAAATTAATTTAGAATTTAAATTAATTTTTTTTAATTTTGTAAAATTTGTTAAGGAAAATTTTTGCTTTATTATTAAAGTGAAAGAAATTAAAAAATTATCATTCATTCTAAAGTGTCCTTAAGAAATAATATTCATTTAGAGAAGAATTTTAGAGATTTTAAAATTATTGAATTTTTGAAGCAGTCAAGACTTAAAAAGTGTTTATTTACTTTGTACTTTGACTTCAGAACTCTTTGATATTTTTATTTTTCTTTCTGAAGAAATAAAAAAGTTTTCAGACCTTAATTTTAGATAGACCATTTTATAAAATATTTGAATTCTGAATTTTTCAATATTTATTTATTAAATTATAGATAAAAGTGTAGCAAAATTTTAGTAATTCAAATTTTTCTGTAAAAAATTCAAAAATTTAGTAGTTAAATTTTTCAAATCAAAAATTGAAACATTAAAAATTCAAATAAATTTTAAAAAGATTCAAAAAAATTTCAATTAAATTTTGAATAAAAAATTCAAATTTTCAAAGGAAAAGAAAATCACCACACTCGTTTCAGTTGAAAAGATTTTTTAGCAAAAAATGTCGAAAAATGAAACAAATGTTGGTTTTGATTTTATTAATTTTCCAATAAAAACTTCGAAATTTTCAATTTTTGATAAATTTGCTTTACTTCACAAATTAAATTAAATATATGTTCTAGAAGCAACAATATCCATGTCTAATTCAATTAAAATGATGTCAAAATTCCCTTTGAGATTTTAACTTCAAAAATTTAATCATTTTTTCTCCTTCTTCAATTCTTCTCTTAAAATTCTCCCTACGAAAAATGTCTATTAATAGCAGCTAACAATTTTAATTTTAAGAAAAAAAACTCTACTTGGTTTTAAGTTCTTTTTGTGTATTTTTATTATTATTATTAATTAAGTTAAAATTTTCTTGAATTTTTAGAAAGTTTTTTTACACACTCAAAATATTAACAAAAGAGAAAACTTTTGCGAAAGAAATTAATAAAAATTTATTATGTGAAAAATATTGTTTTATGATTTTTTTGGTTTTTAATTTCAGTTATGATAGATAGTGGAGGAATGTGAAGGGAGAAAAATTTTCACTCTATCACAGTCCATTAAATTATTTTATCATTATGATTATGACATTTATCATTTGATCGAGGCAAGTAGAAGCTTGAAAATAATTCACTTAAAGTATGATAATTATTGCTAGTTATTGAGGTTTGGACAACTGAAAATTAATTAATGAAATTTAAATTAAAAGAGTTTTAATGAAGACGTTTTATTTATTTTTACTTGATTTTCGCATTAAGAATTTAGATTTTATTTCAAATTAAAGTTGATTTACAAAAATTTAAAATTATTTAAAAGAACAAAAAGCTTTCAAATTTCTTTTAAGTTTCACAACATTTCTGTGATAATTATTGTCTCACCCTCAAAATATTTAAAACCAGAATTTTTTTTCATTCCTAAAAAGTAGCTTGAAGCAATAAAAACTTTTATTCTAGCTCATGATAGCAATAAAAAATATTTTTTTCTCTCTAATGAGATTCAAGCTTAAAGTTATGAATTTTTTCGCGTAGTTTCACAAATTTGCTATTCACCTTAGAGATTTTATAATGAAATTTATTTTAATTTTTTGAGCTGGCATCTTCTTAACTTACTGTGTGGAACAAGTGATAAAATTTATTCGACAAAAAAAAACAAAAATCTTCTGAATGTGTTTAACTTTTTGATTTTATTTTGTGTTTTTGAATTCACTTTTTTTATTTCATTTTCTGTGATATGCTGACAAGATACTTTTTCGCTATTTTCTCCATAATTTTATTATGTATTGAGCTTACGTGACTAGAAAATGAAAAATTTTCTCTTTCTTTTTTTGTTTTTCTTGTCTTTGAAAGCTTGTTCTAAAAAACTCTGTACTAAATTTTTTAACGATTTTTTTAAATTTAAAAAAAGCTTCTTGTTTTTTTAAATATTTTTAACCGTTATATTAAGCTTCAAAGACAAGAAAAAAGCTCATCATTCATTTTTTTTTCATTTTTTATTTTTTAATTTTTTATTGCTTTTCAATAATTTTGCGAAATTTTCTCTAATAGAAGAGAATGAAAAAAAAAAGTTTTACACATTTTTTAATAATTGTATAAAGAACCGAAAATGCAAAAGAATATCATAAAAAAATTTTATAGCCGATGCACAATCGTCAACATACGTGCCATCGTATTATCATCCATCAGTAAGAAGCTCTGTCACGAGCCTTGAAGATGATGTCATCTTAAGTTTATTAGGATTGCCTTCCGAATTGCACAAATCTTCTTCAGGTAATAATCTGTAAGTTTTTGTTCCTTATCTGTGAGTCAAAAAAAGAGACATTAAAAATACATGATAGCAGTGAGTTGTGTTCACCGCTCTTTCTCTCACTCTTTCACTAACCACACTCTCTTGCATAAATAAAAAAAATAAAAATCTCAAAAAATAGTTGACAGAAAAAGTTTATTTTAAGTTTTTTTGTGGTTTTTGTTTTTTACATATTGTCATGTTTTTCATGCTTATTTTTAGTCCAGACTTTTTAATTTTTCCTTTTTCAGTTGTCACTAAACACTCTCTGAACAAAAATGAACTTAAATAAATGTTTTAACCCCAAACTGACTTGTGAATTTGTGTTTGTAATTTTATTTTATGTTTACGTAAATTGTTTGTGTGTGTAGAATAGAAACAAAAAGAAGAAAAAAGGATGCAAAACCAAAATTAATTTTTTTCCTAAAACTTTTGACAAATAATAAAAAGCAAAAAAAATTGCCTTGAACTTTAATGAAAAACGAGAAGATTAAAGAAAATATTTTCAGAAATTTAAATTTTTCATAAATAAAATTATTTTTCAAGGAGCTTTGCAGACAATTATTAAGTGAAAAAAGTTGTAAAACGAACTATTGATTAAGAGAAAATAATCTATATAGAATAGAGTATTTAAAACAGGCAAAATTGACTGTACTAAAAATTTAAATTTGATATATAAAAAAAAACAGCTATCCAGTTAGATTCTGAATGTAAACAACTAGTTCCTTAATTCTAAGCCAAGGCAAAAACACTTCGATTAATTGGCGATTCTTAAGATTATTGCCATTTATCACCGGTTTTGCGATTAATCGGAGTGTCTTCACGTTGTTCTAAACAAAGAAATTTGATTCAATTTTGGCTAATTAAGAAACAACTGTTTTCAACAACTTTGCTATAAAATAATGCAAAATAGTGTAAAATGTTGGATAATAGTAAATAATTCTTCAAAATGCTACAAATTATTTCCTGTTGTGATCAATAAATAATAAATTTAGTTTAGTCTGTGTAAAGCTATGAATTTTCAAAACTTTGCATATTTTATCACAAATTTTACCAAAAATCGAGATATTGATGGCTTATTTTGAAGCTATTTGTTGATAAAATAACTCTTAAATCAAATCTAGACAAAATTTCATTTATATTAGTATAGGGAATTACAATTTCTTAGAAATCGAAAAATACTGGAACACGGGTTTCTTAGGTTTGAAATCAAGGGGTAAGATCTTTTGATACTTCAAAGAAAAATCGATCATAGTTATCATTGAAAAATCTAGAAAAATGAAAAATTTGTATGGAAAACATCAAAAAATCAAATATAATTTTTTGATGAAGTTCGCACCCCTTGTTTGAAATCAACTATGTGTTTTTGTAAAATTGGTCAAAAGAAGTAATTTATGAATGATATAGGATCTAAAATAATTCTGATTTTCAAATATAAAATTTTTAAAATTAAAATATTCTGATAACGGACAGCTTTTTCTATTGTCCCTTAAAAAATTAAAAACATTTAAAATCTTTTAATCAATTTAATGAAATTAATAAATTTCTGACTTTTTATTATAAAAATCTCACATAAATAAAATATGAGCGAAATTCTTCTCACTCCTTCTCTCTTTTACAACAAACATCAAACTAATAAATAATTCAGGTTCTTCAACCTGTTGTTATTATTTTTCTTTCAACCATTTTTTTATCTTGTGTTATCTTATTCCATGAGAATTTTTTACATCCGTCCAGTACAAATAAAAAGCATTATACATTTATTTCAATAGAACTCAAAGAAGCGTAAAGAAATTTTGTACAGAAATGAAAATCTTTTGGCTTCGCTATTGTGGTCATTGTGGATTTCATAAATTTGGTTTTTTTTCATATTTTCACTTCTGGCTGTAACAAACAAACTTCAAGCTTGTTCTGGTTGAAATGTTGTGATGTTATTCTTGTCTAAGTTGTAGAAGAAGAAAATTTTTAATATAGAAATTGAAAGAAGAAATTAAATATAAAATCAAGGCGAAAGCACTACAAACAATCAGCAAATTTTCAAATACATCCTTTTTTCTTCTAAAATAAAGAAAATGTTTTTGAAATTTTTAATTTGCCAATTTTTCTTTTATTTTTTCTCCTCTTGATGTCTGTGCCATTTTCTCCTGTTTTTTATTTTCCACCATTCATCCTTGTCCTTTATAATATTTTTTATTCGCATCTTCATGTTTTCTCGATGTTGCTTAGTAATTTTTTAACGCTTTAAAATTCAACAATCAAATTTTTTTCTCCCTCTCTTTATTCTTTCACTTCCTACAGAGGATTTAGCTAATCAATCAACTTATCGCGGACTCTCAACTTTCTCAACTTTTAAACCGTCACCATCACAACAACAGCAACAACCCACACAAACACAATCGAATCAACAGCAATTGACAATTGAACAGCAATCACATTCACGTCGTCATAGCGAGGGCGATTGTCAAAAAAAGCTTCTTGAGCATCATTCACAAGACTATGAGGATGAAAAATCTGATGAAATTGGACCTCTTATGCAGCAACGCACTGTATCATCGACATCAACTTCACCAGCACCGCAATATCGTCGCATAAGTCTCGATTCAACTGAAGCTAAGCGTGGCGATCTTCTTCGTTGTCGCTATCCCAAATGTGAAGTAGTCGCGACACAAGCTGAAGCCAAAAAGAGCTTCAAATCATGCCACAATTGCTCACATCTTTATTGTTCACGCGATTGCCGTAGAAATCACTGGGAGCGTGGTCATCGACGAGCGTGTCTTCATTCGCGTGTTTCTGCTCTCTGCAGACAAGTATTGTCGACATGCAAAGACGATGCTGATACTTTGAAACATTTGAGCTTACTTGCAAGGCGTGGATTCATGTCACAAGGACGCGGTGTAGTTCGACTTCTTTTTCGCAGTCCTGAAAATGCTGATTTATTTATTAAGCAGGGCTTTCAGTGCTTGGGTGAAGTTTCATTTGTTCGCTGGCCAGAACTCATGCCACAAGAAATGGGTCCGGAATTATATAGTGAACTGTTGAAATTGAGCAATGAATATAAGCCCGAGAGCAAGATGTTGATTTACGTAGCCATTTGTGTTGTTTCCGAAGCGCCAAGCTCGAGCACAGCACCTGTCAAATGGGAAAGACAATTAGTATCGCGATGTGCAAAACTTAAACTATGCAAATCAATAATGTGCGATAAATCGCTTTTTTCAAGCTCAAATATGGCCGCAAGTGGCACAGATGTTTTAATTTTGACTTTTAACACCGCTGACAAAATTACACAAAAATCAAGAGAAATAATTTTGGCAAATGTGACGGGCATTTTGCAACAGAAGGGAATAAATTTGAGAAAACACCATCCGGAGGTGTATCAGAGGCTTAGCAATTATGTTGAAGGTTTAACAGAAAAGTTTTTACCTGTTACTATTCATCCAAGAGATAGTGCGACAGGAAAAAGTTTTGTTTGCATAATTTTTCCTCAAAATGGCGATAGTGAAAAGATAAAAATGCCAGGTGGTGAAGAAAGTGGAAGTGATAGAGTTCAAACTATTGATGTTGGCATTGAACGCACTGAATTGACACAAAATTCACTTAATGACGATCTTTTCACTGAGGGAACGAAATTTTAAGCTTTTTCATTTATATTTTTGATGTTTGACAATATTTGAGCTAATAATGAAGCAAATGAAAAATCATTTATGAAATATTTAGGTGTTTATGATAAAAAAAAGTATTTAAAAATTAAAGAAAATTTATTCATTTATTGCAAACAAAAAACATTTTAACTAACTCTGGAACTGAAAAAGTATTTATGAACAAATGAAATGATTCGATTATATCGCGTTGATCCCTCATATGTATGAATAAATTATCATTCCTACTTTTTGACTTTTTTGTAGAGTTTTTAAATTGAAATTGAAATTCAATGTTGTTAAAAATTAATTTGACTCATGTTTTTGTTGTGGAATTTTAAATTGTGAAAAATTTTACAATTTTTATAGTAAATTTACAGCACTTTTTTACAATTTAAAAAATATTTTTGTGAAAATCAGAGTTGTTAAGCTATTGAACTGTAGCCAGTAGTTAAACAACTACAACGACTCTAAAAGTAGATTTTGGCTATTGACTACGGATTAGTTTCTTAATTACTTTGAATTCTATAATAAAAATTTTCAAATTGTAAAATAATGTAAATTTTCTACAAAAATTGTCGAATTCTTACAATTTGCTATTAGACAATGGTTTCATTGTCCATATACCTAAAGTAATCTAAATTTACTGTATAAAGTAAATAAAAGTTAAAAAGTAGATTCTACATTTACAACTCTTATGAAATTTTTACACTACAATGCATTATCACAAATTTTACAGCATTATTTTGTAAAAAATTGTAGAAAATTTAATAAAAGTATTTTCTTTTGCTAAAGAAGTTTTTAAATTTTACCAAAATTAATTTTCAATAATTTTTATGTTTCAATTTCAATTTTCAAACTCTACATTATAATAAATAATAAAAATATCAAGCTTATAAAATTAATTTGGGAAGAAATAAAGAAATCATTCCTTGGAAATTCAAATTAATTTATAAATTCCCTAACAATAAATAAAGTGATGATAAAGAAAAGCTTGCAATGGTTTAGTGAGTAATTTTGTAAGGAATTACATGAGATAAAATAAACACCAACTGCCAATATTAATATTAACAAGAAATAATTGTCTCTCCTCAATTTTTATCTTCCATTAAAATTTTTATCAATTTTTATCTTCTCTTTCATGATGAACAATAAATTTAAAAATTTAAGAAGCGTTTCATGTTAATTGAGCAATAATTTTCTCTTTTTCAATCGCCAAAAAACGTGAAGATTTGTGTCTTTTGTGCGTGTGGTCATTGCCAAAAAAAATTTCCTCCATTAATTCGATCGTAAAAGTGGCCAAAAAAAGTTTCGTCAATAAAAATAAATTGTCAGCCATTGTTGAAGTTCATTAAAGCATCTGAATGTGCCAAAAACAAAATAAATTTTTTCACATCGAATGTGGCGGCCTTTTGGCTATCTATTAATTACTGATTTTTGTCTCTTATTCAAAATGTGGTCATTGAACAGTAAAATCGCTCAAATATTAAAATCCAGAATATGCGAGGGGAAATTTTTTTAAAAATAAAAAGATTTTTATCATGTGCGAATGATTGAAAATGAAAAATTTACAAAAATGACATCGAAAATTAATTGTCATTCATTTATTTTTTGAGTGACTGTTGTGGTAATAATTTATGAAAATAAATTAGTTAAATGAGATTTTATGAGCTCACAAGAATGATAGGGGAGAAATTTTCATTACTTGATGTTTTTAAACAGGCGTCAGTTTTTAATTTATTTTTTTGAGATGAAAATAAGGCGATTACATCACGATTTTTTGTAACTATTGTAATTTTTCAGATAACAACTAGAGACTTTTGTTTTTCAATAGAAGAATTGCTCCTAAATTGTTTGATTTTGCAATCTAAACTTTTAAATGATGAAGAAGTTTTTTTGAATGCAAACCGAACTTTTTTATGTTTTTCAAAAGATATAGAAAGCACACGACCACGGATCGAATTACAAAATTTATTAATAAAACAAGTCGAAAAAGTTTAGTTTACTTAAAAAACAAAATTAATGAAAATATTTCTATGATTTTACAAAAAGTGTTTCACGATGCTATTATCGGCACTAATACAATTTATTTGAGCATGAAAACTGACTCGCAATCATGATTGTTGTTATGTTAGTTGTTTAAGTGTGATCATAAATGTATTCAAAGCATTTCATACATTTATCGCAAGGATTAGCCTTTCTTTCATGAATATTTTCAATATTAAGTTCTGTACTGATATCAACTTTCTGATTAGGCTTATTAACTTTCTTGAACTGAGATTCAGCAATGTCTACATTTTCAACAATGTATTCATTGTGTTCTTCTAGAAATTTGGCCAATGCTATGTGTAATTTCATAGCTGCGCAAGATTTCAAGTAATTCATATTTGTGAATTGTTTCGTTCTCAAATTGAAAATCTTTGCGTTTTTATCAAATTCATCATTGATAAATTTGTAGCCATGAATTTCTGTGATGTTAACACCAAAGTCTAAAGCCTTGTCACCAGAAAGCGCACACAACTTAATTTTCGATGAAACTCCTTGCTGATTTATCAAACATACTATCATAACACCAATCATAATTCCAAAGGTCCCATTGAGTTTGCGGTCTGTATAAGTATTTTTATTTTTATCGACAAATTTTTGTCTTTCATTCGATATTTTGACAATTTCATTGAACACTGAAATTAGTCCATTTTCAATATCGTTTAGAATTTTTTTCATTTTGCAAATCGGCACGCTCAACCATGAACTTACTACGAGCCTTATCAATGCCTTGCAAAATGTAGCTTATATCTTTCAAATTAGTCATTTTTAAACACTCAATGAAATTTCAAGGTATGATAACATTTTTGTATGATATTTTTAATTTTGTTATATTGCAAATTGTAAAAAATTTATCTTCATTCATTGTTTGATTGTGTTTTATAAATATCAACGATAAGTGATTATACCTTGATTTAATTACCTTTTTAATAGCACTGATAGAGATAATGATTCATTATATAACTTTAAAGTATTGTTTTAATCGTTCTTGAGGTTTGTGGTTCAAGACTACTTTAGGCTCAATTAAAAAATGTGGTATTTCCAAAATTTGAACTTCAATAAGCCATTAAAAATTTTTTTTTGAAAAATATATGGAAATAACTAAGGGATGTTAAATTTAGAAAATTTTAAAAAGTTAGGACTGAAAATTATCAAAAATTTCAAAATTACAAAAGTCTTGATAAAGTTCTCTTTTAAATAATTTAAGAAGGTAATATGCAAGGATGAATGCAAAGCAACGTCGCCTACGCTTCACATGGAGCTCATTATCAACAAAAAATCATATGGAAAACAAGTTTATTGAAGTAAAACCGAGGAGAAATTTTTTTACTACTTTAATTAAGTTTAATTTAAATAAATAATTTAAAAAAATCTTTTCTGTTTCTTTTTCTAATGTAATTTAATTAAAATAAATAACATAAAATCTTCTCATTAAATTAAATTAAAAAATTTTCAACTTTTAAATTTGAAAAGTTTTAAATTATTCATTTTTATCAAGGCTTAATAAATTCAAATTTTGCTAGTTTTACTCGAGGTGATAGACACTGGGCCAAAAAAGGCAAAATTTTTGCCCCATTTTCATACAAAAAAGGGTAAAAATAATTTTTTTTGCCCCAGTGTCCATCACCTCGAGTAAAACTAGCAAAATTTGAATTTATTAAGCCTTGATAAAAATGAATAATTTAAAACTTTTAAAATTTAAAAGTTGAAAAATTTTTAATTTAATTTAATGAGAAGATTTTATGTTGTTTATTTTAATTAAATTACATTAGAAAAAGAAACAGAAAAGATTTTTTTTAAATTATTTATTTAAATTAAACTTAATTAAAGTAGTAAAAATATTTCTCCACATAAATTAAAAACCGCGAAATAAAAAAACAAAAATTTTCCCAACTCTAAAAAAATTCATCATGATAAACCGCACAGTGCCACAGATTTTCAATTTCCCAAGTTAATTATAAAATACACATTTACAAAATATTTCACTCCAAGTTATTTCAATCTCTTGCCATAATCCCTCTATCCTTTCTTCCTTCCTTTCTCTCTTCAATTCATCATTCAAGACATCAACATTGATTACATAGTGAGATAAAACAATTATGAGAGTAGCAAACTATGCTACAAATAACCTCGGATCAAGAATGTTTCAGCAATAATAATAATAAAGAAATTTTTAGTGAAAGATGATGAGAAAAGGAAGGAAGAAAATGAATTAAAAGAGTTTTTTGAGATGAATGCTAAAATAATATGATTTGTTTATTTTATTAAAAGCTTCAAGATTTGTAAAGAAACATTTTATTATCTAAAAATACATATTTAATACTTTTGTATGATTTAAAGTCATGATGCAAGATTTTAAAATATTTCAAGCTATTGAAAGAAAATTTTATAGCAAATTTATAAATTTTTAAATTAACGGTATTGGAAATTCCAAAAAATGCTATACTACAAGATTTGATAAAATTTTTAATTAATTAATTGAAAAAGAGATTCATTAAAAATTTTTAAATTTTTTAACATAGTAACGACATTTTTAATTTTAAAAAATTTGGATTTGAAAAAACCGTTAAAACTTCTAAATTCATATTTTTTAATCACAGTCATTTTTTCCAAAATTTCTTTTGCCCTCATTTTCTCGTCATCAAAAATTCATGCTACGGAAGCCTCAGAAGATTAATGGTTTAAATTGTGTAACCATGAAGCTGAAATTTCCATCATCTTTTGAGTTATAGAAAAATTAACCTTCAGTAAGCGAAAAATATAAAAGTCTAAGTCACAAATACAATTTTTTTACTTCTATAGTTTTCTGAGATTTTTAACATATCAAAATAAAAAATTGTATTTAAATTAATCATCTTTTATCTCATTAATGTGTGTTAAACGAACGATGTCGTAGTCTCGCATGAATAAATTTTTAGCGCATTTTTGTATAGAAAATGCAGCTCATAAGTTCACTTTGGCTGGCTGTTCGGTGAGGCGCGAGATCTCGAAAACTACAATAGCTAGAGACTTGCGGTTTTTTGTGTTCGATTTTTGCTATTGAGCTATTGTGACGAAACATAGTTAGAAAGCTGTCACTGATTGCACTATTCGAAATATTACGATTTAAAATTTCCATATTGAAAATTGTAAATAAAAAATTTTTTCTTCGGTTACTAAGATTTTTTGTCGACGCGTTTTTTTCGCATCATTTTGAATTTGAATTTGATTTAACCGTTATTTTCAGTTCAATATATTTTGCTAAAATACAAAATTAAAATCAATCGACTTAATACATTAATTTCTTTCCAAAATAGAATTCCAATATTATAGTCGATCATAGGCCAGTGCATGGCGGTCAATGATGGTCCGACATGATGTTGGTCGAAAATTTCCCATATGATATAAAGTGCAAAGAAAACATGTTTGAAGTGAATTTTTGGTGAGTGCTAAACTGGTCTGCCACTGGACACTGATCTGCTCATTTTCTTTAATGAAAATCCTAATATATTATATTTAAATACCATGAAAGACTTCTTCAATATGAATTTAAAAATCTGAATTGCTTTAAGGAACTCAACAGTTTTCAACATCAGTTTTATTTTTTTTTTAGTGAAGCTTCTGATTAAAACGAGTCTATTTATTCTGTAATCTGTTAACAAACACTGATCTGTGGCGACAAAAATGCGCTTAAGTACTCCGATCCGTGGTCGTGTACTTTCTATATCTTTTTCTATGTTGTGAAAGTTTTCCACTTTTGGTTTGAACAATTAATTGCTTTTTCTTTATGTTAAAATTTCATACAATTTTTCATGAGGTTTTTTCTCTTCATCAGATAAAGGAAAATAACAGCAAAAAGCTTTTTTTTTCTCTTCATGTTATGTCAGTATGGCTACATAAAATGATGAAATTCAAACAAAGAAATAAAGTTGAAAAAGTTTATACAATTAATTCGAAAAATAATGTAAATGTGCTTTGAATTATCAAATTTTTTTGAAAATAAAGTTTGGTTATTTAAATTAAGCATTAGCCCGTCGACGCTGACAAAGATTTTCTGAAAGATTCCGCTATGAAAATTGTAGATGGCTTGCAAATTTCACAGCGAAATATTTTACAACATTGATATCGGGTTAACTCAAAATAAATTAAAAATTTGTTAAAAACTTGTAAAAGTGTTTTGGAAAAGGTAAAAAAAGATTTTTGAGCTGCAAATCAATGACTACTAATTCTGATTAACAAAAATATTTTAATTTATTTCAAAATATTTTTATCTAAATTTATTATGAATTTTAAAATAAAAAACTATTTCTATGAATTTTTTTGAAATTTGCCAAAAATTTATTAAAAATGATGAGAAAGGATAAAAAAAAGTTTTTGTATTTTCTTTTAAAAAACTAAAAATTAAACTAATCTAAGAAAATATCGAGCATGAAATGATAAATGGAAACAAAAACAAAAAATGGCAAAAGCGACTTCAACTTCTTACTCACATTCTATTAATAAAAAACTTTCGCTGTAAACTAAATAAATTTTTGTTTTCATACTTATGAGGCAACAAAAGATTGAGAAAGATAACAAAAATAAATAAAAAAGTGAAAAACATTTTTGTAGATAGCGAAGAACTAACAAAAAATTGATCAAAATATTTTTAAACATTGAAAGCTGAAATTTAATACTTTTTATCCTCCAAACCTTTTCTAAATTGTTTTTATTTTTATGTTTCGCTAAGAGTGAAAAAAGTTTCAAATTTCTCTTTGCTTTAATCGAAGAAAAATATTTCTTTTTTGTTTATATCTAAAAGGAGATAGAAAAGTTTGATTTGATGATAAAATTATTATATATTTGCTGTTATTGTTGCTTCACACAAATTTATTTTTGCGAAATAAAGAAAATGAGAAATTCATAAAGAAAAAAAAGAAAATTTTGCGGTTTGTGTTTACTTGAGTTTATTAAGTGCTTTCGTACGAAAAGTAAGTGAAGAAATACACGGGTTTGGCTTTTTCACGCTTTCAATTCACCCTCAAGGACTTTTTTTTGCTTTTCCTTGAAATAACAAATAAATAATGAAAATTTAAATGAAAATGCTTTAAGCATTTTTTGACCATTCTTCATTCCAGAGAAAGTTCTATTGTGTGGAAATTTTTCATCTACTGCAACTTTTGATGGAAGAAAAAGTTTAAATTAAAAAAAATTCTTTATGTTTTCAATTAAAACAGAAAGGTAAGTAGACAAATTTTTTATAGTTCGTGATGTGAAAAATAAATCTTTACATAAAAAGAATGAAAGCAAAGAGAGACGGAAAAATTTTTTTGTTAAGAGGTGAAGAAGTTTTTGAATGTTCATTCAACTTTTTGATGCATTAATCTAATATAAATTCTTATTCATTTGAGGTAAAAATTCTTAATAATATGAGTGATATAATACTGTTAAGTTCAGAGTCATCAAAGTACTGGTCCGTAGCCAGTAGTCTAATAGGTAATGAAGAAATTAAGTAATTATTTAATTTTGTGTCAATAGAATTGAAATTTTGCAATAGAAGTCTTTATGTTTCAAAATTCTATTTTAAATATTTCGCAATTCTCTTTGAAAGTAAGAAAATTGAAATTTTGGCGTGTTTTCTTCAATAAAAATCTTAAACTTTTGCAATAAAAAGCGTTCAAATTTAAAAATTTTAAATTCAAATCTGAGCAAAAATAACCGCTACTTTTTTGTATTGAGACCCCTTGGTTTTTCAATAGCTTCTTTATTATTTAGCTAATTCAATTTTTCCATCGTTACTTTTTTAAAATTTTTAATATAATTAATTAAACAGAATAAGTAAACAAAAAATCAATAGGTTTCTTCCTCTTTTCATAATTTCATTATGAGATAAAAAACTTCTAATCCGATCGCCTAACAACAAATTAATACTTTCATTTTGCGTCTCTCTTTACTTAGAAGTAATTCTATTTAATAGAATATGCTTACATTTTATTCTAATTAGCCATAATTAGCATTATCATCGCTATTAGCCACACTTGAGCTTCTTTTCTCAACATTAATGAATTTATATTAGCTAATACTAACATATATTAATTAGTTTGATATTTTGCAAAGAAAAAAAAAAAGAGAGAGAATTACACTTGAAAGTCTAAATGAGACAATTAAAGAATGATTGATTGATTGCTGGTCTCATTTACACATAAATTGGCTACGACAGTGCTTGGTTAATTAGTAAAATGATACTTTTATGATTGACAAAAAGAAAATGTAATAAATATTGAATTTTTTCATCTGAAATTGATTTTTTTTGGATACTCAAATACACCAATCAGACTTCTAACAAAATAATTTTAAGAGCTTTATTTTCGCCATCGATGAAAAATGATTGAATGAATGTAATAAAATGAAACTTTTAAAAGATTTTTCTTATTTGATTAGATTAAAATAGCGCGAAGCAAAGAAAGAGTAAATTTCATTTATTTCTACAAGATAAAAAGAGAGCAAAAACTTTTTATTATTATGAAAAATTTGTTTGTTATTTGAGATATGAAATGCATTGACTTTTCAGTGAGAGCAAAAGTTTGAAGTTTTTTGTTACAAAGTAAATTTTTTTCTGCTCTTTTTCAAGTTTGATGCATGAATAAATAACCATTGGATATTTTTTTCTCTTTTGGGTCATTTTTCCTCAAGGGTTTGATGAAAAATTCTTTTTTTGTTCTTTTGCTTCAATGAAAGATTGAAAAAAATTTTTGTGTGGTGTTTTAAGAGATTTTTCAGAGAAAGAGAATTTTAAATGAAATCATGATATTTAAATTAAAAATCAAAAGAATTTCAATAAAATTTCACTAAGTTTTTTTTCCGAAATAAATAATTCAAAAGAGGAAAAGCAACAAACTTAAGTAAAGAAACTAAACCATTAAAGCGAGTAATCATCGGATCACTCAATCAATTTCCCATCCAATTGGCTGATTCACTCACATTTTCACTCCACATGGCTCCGAAAATTAACCCAATTTCCTTCTTCTTTTTGCGAGAATCAAACTCAATTATTGCCTTCTGCTGCTTCATGCCTTGAGTTATGAGATGCTATAAGATTCATGCTCTTTATATTATTCGCTTTTCGTGAGTGTCAAAGGCACGCATTGAGAAAATAAAAAAGAATTTCGTTTAATAAATCTTTTTATTAATTAGCTAATTAATGATGTTGATGAGTTTCATTAAATGAAAGTCATGAGATATATATAAAACAAGATGAGATGGTCACGCCATAAAAGATCTTTTTTTTTAAGGTTTTAGAGGTTTGAAATTTAATTTTTATCTTCTTTTAAAGCTGACCTTAAATTTTCATTCGTTAATTTTAACGTTAAAATTTTTGTTCAATTTTGAAACTTTTTTAAAATTTTTTGTTATAAATATCTTTGCCCAAAAATAAAGAAACTTTCCATAAATTTTTACTATGATTATTATTGTCTACTTGCATTATCAATTTTTATGAAGTTTTAACATTTTTAGCTTGTTTTTCGCATTAAGTAATTAAAGGAAGGAAGAAAAAAAATCATAAAAAATTAATGATATGAAAATTATTATTATTTTCATTTACTTTAAAAATTTTTTGAAATATTTTCATGATAAAAAGGTTGAAAATTATTATGAAAACATTTTTATATTAGGAAGAATTTGTAAACCTTTTCAAATCTCAAAATGTGCCTAAAAATTTTTATTTATGAAAATTTTCTTTTCTAGCTATTAACATCGACTGCAATATACCATAAATTTCTCATTATTTTAAAGTCCCAGAACGGTCAGGAAGTGAAAACTTTTTTTTATCTGTGATAGACCTGTGTTTAGACATGTTTTGATATCCTTTTCATTTCAAGTACATGAAGCGTTCATTCTTCTCAGACATGCGTGAAATTTTCATTTCAAAATTTTTGTGCCTTTTTCTCTTTGTGATTTTGATTTTTTTTGTATGAAATGAGACTGAATTGTGTAGAAATAAATAATAAAGTATTTTGATATGTTTTTTATATTTTTTATTTTAATTTACCCATTATTTTCTTCCTGAAATTGTTTTAGGTCTTGTTTCTAAATAAAACAACTTATTTAAAAAAATATTCAAATTTTTAAAAACCGTTAAAAGTTAATTTTCATGAAAATTAAAAAAATTCAATTTAAAAACGATAAAAATATTAAAATTCTTTTGGAATATAAAATATTCTTTCTTTTACTTAATAAATTAGATTTACTTGTTAATTATTTTCTTTCTACCAAAAAATCTTCTTTCGTTCTTTTCAACAATTTAATTAGTTTAATTTCGAAATAATACCAATTAAGCTTGTCAATAATTGACTTTTAAAAACATTTTTAAGCTCTTTCAAGTCTTCATCAATAACATTTAACTCAACAATTTCTATTACTGGCTTACATTCTTCTACAGCATCTCCTTGACACAAATCTTCATCTTCTTTTCATTCTTCTCGTTCACTCATCGTTAAAAACACCCACAAGAAGGTAATTAATCATCGCATCGCTGAGAAAACAACAATTTTTTACAGTAACAATACAATGGCAGAACTATAAGTGGCAGAAAGTTCAAATATTTTTTTAAAGATAAAAAATGTTCATTAATTATATGAGAAATGCCGCCATTCTGTTGATTAATCGTTGAAAACAAAAAATTCTTAGAAATAAAAAAAAATTGTTGGGAAAGGATTGAAAGTAAGTTACATTTCAGATCATGATAGGGGCAACAAAAATTAACGTCGACATCGGGAGAAGCAGAAGGAAGAAAAAACTTTTTTCCGGGCTTGTTTTATGAGAGAGAGGAAGAAATAAAAGAAATCGTTATGAACAACTTTTTTTTCATTCCTATAATGGAAAATTTTCTTTGTGTGAGTGAATGGAAAATTGAGAATAAATAAATTGTTTTGAGAGAGAAAATTTTTTAAAGAGAGGAAAATTTCAGGGTTGAGTTTTTTACTTTTTACCCTTTCCTCATCATTTTCAATATTTTTTCTTCTTTTTCTTGTCAATCCATCTGTATCTCGTTACACAAATGTCAGCTTTATCAAATTTGAAAATACATTTTTTCTTCTTTCTTTTGCTCTCATTCCAATGTTAGGAAAGTGAGGAAAATTTGTTGTTTAAACTAGTGTCCATATATTCGAAATCACAATTTTTACTTAACTCATTGAGTTTAAAATATTTTAAGTATTCAATAGTTTGAGTTTTTGAGTTGAATAAAATTTTGAGTTTGAGATTAAGTATCCGAACACTTATTTAAATTAATAATAAAATTAAAAAAATTTGTAATTTATTAAATAAAACTTACACAAATGTTGTCTAAAATTTAAAAAAATTAATAAAACTTTTTATTAAATTTTAAAATAAATTTTGAAACTTTAAATTTTAAGTTGAAGAATTGGGAATCAAAAGAAATAAATATACCAAAAAATCTTGCAAATTAACAAAAAGACTTTTTGATTGTTTCATACAAAATTTCTGAGTTCCATGTTTACTTTGTTTTCGCTATTAAGAGTTTTTCCGAATGCTTAAGAATTTAAAAAGATATCTAGTAACTACTATTTAAATTATGTAAAGAAAAATTAAAAAGTTTTGGCTACTATTAAACTTTTTTGTATTAATCTTGTGAAACCAGAGTCAAAAAAGTTAAGTTTATCGTTAAATTTATTTGAATAGTCTTGAACGACTTTTTTTTGAGTAATTTTGATCTAAAAATTTCTGTCAAAAAGACATACATAAAAACGTAAACGTTGTCCAAAATTATAACAAAGACAAAGCTTAAAAACGGTATCAAAAAATCATAAGAATTATCAAAATATTAAGTTTTCATTTCTTGAACAAGTTTTTGAAAATCTTTAATTTTCGTTGAAATAAAATATTTTATTAAGCTAAGAAACTTTTCAAAAATTTCTATTTTTCTATAACTTTCCCAACATTGATTTCTTCTATTCTTTTTCTATTATACAATTCCACTTGAACGCTATAATGTTTTGCACACAATTTACATTGGACAATGTAACGAGAAATTTCTCCCTTTCAACTACATATACAAACAAGAAATTTATTATATTTTTTATCAGTTGATGATGAGGATGCCTGCTAATGATTGATCGATATTTTCAGCATCGGCTTCTTTTTTCTCTCTCTTTACATACTTTATAAGTATGATAAGGCGTTCAAATGAAGTTATTGCGCCACTTGAAAAGTTTTTTTTATTACATTTTTGATATTTTATCTGGATTTGAAAGGAATATAAAAGAATGGGGCTGAGGAAGGGATTAAAAATGAAATTTATCATTTTTTATGAATTGAGTTGGTCCATTAGATTGAAAATAAGTTTATTATGGTCGAATTTATCCTTTTTTGTATACATGAATATGAAGGCAAATGAAAGATCAAAAGAAAATTTTTCATACGGCTTTAGGTAAAGCAAATAATATGGAAAACGAGAAAAAAGGATGAAAAAGTTTTTTAATATTTTGTTTTTAATTGAAACTTTTCTGATAATTGATGAAATAATAAAAAAGTTTCAAATTTTAATTTATGTTAATTAAATCAAGCAAAATTTATTTTCAGTCAAAAAATTCGGCTGAAAATTTCGATTGAGAAATTCATACGTAAAAGTAAACCATTGCCAAAATTTCTATCGTATTACACATAGCTCGTTAGAAATGATTCTTGTTAAAACTCAAGCTGAAGTCATAAATAAATTTCAATAATTTAAAAAAAATTCCTGAAATAAGTTTTTTTTAGAAAAATAATGATAAAAGAAGCTTCAAAAATTCATATTTTCATTCATAAAAACAAATTGAAGCCTTTCAAAATTTTCGCTCTTTGCTAATTGCTTCTATGAAAAAATATTAATTAAATTCTAAAAAGTTCAAA